>JAZEWU010000034.1:985522-1009255 GCA_036362915.1 Geotria australis | reverse complement strand
GACTGGCGTCCTATCATGGGTATAGCCCTGCCTTGCACCCTGTGTCTGCCGGGATAGGCTCCGACTCACCGCAACCCTATGTTTTTCACAGCAGTTCCTGACAGCAAATTGCGACGATTCAAGTTTCGTACAAATCATTGGCAGAATAGTTTTCTAAAAATTGTCTTGACTAGCTTCAATTCACATTGAACATTTTATAGGACAAGTCCCTAGGTTGTACTAAAACTATCTGATTCAGAGATAAAATCGTATATTTCCATTTAAATTTGGACCCATGGATTGTTCTTATTCTTACATCAAAATATATATTTTAAAAAATCAAACAACCAAGTGCCCTGCATTTTCTTTTTTGAAGGAACATTTTCCGTGGACTTCATTTGTTTTAATAACTTGAAAGTTAATACAATTCTTGCTGTGCAACAAAACTGTATTAACCCACGCAGTCATGCAATTATACCACTTATTAGCTCGAAACATCAATCTGCATCAAAATAACCTAGATCACTGAACATGACGTACAAGAAAGTGACGTAGAGTTAAGTATATAATTTATTTTGTTCCATATTTTATAAGGAACCATATGATTTATGCTTTTTTGGTGACGAACGGTCAACACTTTCCTCAATGGGTCACAACGCTTCTACATATCACATCTCGGCCCCATTCATCACACATGCTGCCTGATCTGGTGATTTATGATCCAAGGAGGTTTCATATTGATGTCAAACTTCCACTTAGCACGAGCCATAACTGTCATCACAAACTCCACCGAAATCCGAGTCTCACACTGACCCAATTCGATTAACATGTTTCGAGAGAGCATCCAGACTTACGTAACATTGAACAATTCTGCCGCTCTGTTGGTTATTTAATAACCGCGGTGCGCGATGTTTCACGGCTCATGATCAGTGAGGAGAGGAGAACTGTCACGAGCTAGTGACATGACGGGGGGGGGTGGGTGGGCGGCTATGAAGGAGGCCTAGAGGAGCGAGCGGGGAGGGAGGGTGACGTGGAGAGTGACCACCCCGTGGGGTCGAACGGAGCAACAGAGTGTGGTGGGAAAAGTGAAGAATAGAACCATGGGAGAAGGGAATCAAGAGAGCAGGGGTGAAGGAGAGGACATGCCGTGGGTGGTTCTCGCTGTACTTTTCCAAGGGCATTCTTACCTCGTCCCGTAAACTTGTCGCGCAAAGTCATGACCTTCACGTATAAGGGACGTCACCCGCTGCCAGGTGCATTTGGTTCTTGTATGCGTAGGGCTCCTAAGCCATCACTTGGCAAACTCGCTTGTGATATAACCCAGATTTAACTGCACAAGCGGCAGTGTTTACGGTCAGCGTTAAGGCTTTGAAGACGCACAGCGCCCATTCTCGCGTTTGTTAACATAGTGGAGTCGGTTCGAACGTTGCGCGAATAGTTTTTTTTATTTTCACGCTAAGTGGGTTTTCGCCGGGCACTCCGGTTTCCTCCAACAGTCCAAATACATGCTGCTGCATAGGTTAATTGGCCTGCGGACTACATTGCCCCTGGTGCCCTGTGATGGACTCGCGTCCCATCCAGTGTATAGCCCTGCCTTCCGCCCTGTGCCTGTCGGGATAGCCTCCGGCTCACCGCGACCCTGTATAGGATTAAGCGGTTACTGATAATGGATGGATGGACGGAAGCCAAGCCATGGGCAATTCGCGTCCTTAGGACAGCGGCTCGAATACTAAATAATAATAGCGATTTATATAGCGCCTTTCACCCGTGGGTCACAAAGCGCTGCACAAGGGCCGCGAGGCATGGAAGAATAGCGCGGCCGTTTTCTATACCGCTTGGTGATGTTATAATTAGTCATAAAATTTATACCGCTGGCATCTGCTCAGCTTATTATATTTTTACATTTAGATCCGAAAGTGGATAAAAGCTTGGCTCCAAAACAACAACAATACCAACAGCGGCAGCAACAACAGATAAAAGCAAACAAATCACATGTTTTTAATCCGATGAATCGCTGGCAGACTCGGTGGAAAGCAGTGATTGGATACAGAGAATAAAATTAGGATGAATAATTATTGTGATGCTAATACTTTAGGGTTTTATGTATACAATAATTACACACAATTTCCTTGCAGCACAAAAAATAGATGTGCATCAGTGTAGTATTACAAAGTTTATGTAAGATATCAATCGGCACCAGCTGTTATCTATCCACTGCTGGATGAAGGCTTTCCTGCAAAGTCACCATCCATCATAGTCATCATCATCATTGTGAGAAACCGCTTCATCCTGTACTGGGTCGCGGTGAGCCGGAGCTTACGTCCCGGGTTCGAGTCCCGGCTCGGGTGTCTTCCTGTGTGGCGTTTGGATGTCCGCGTGGGTTTTCACCGGGCACTCCGGTTTCCTCCCACAGGCTAAAGACATGCAGCTGCATAGGTTAATTGGCCTGTGGACTAAATTCCCCCCGGTGCCCTGTGATGGACTGGCGTCCTATCATAGGCATGGCCCTGCCTTGCGCCCTGTGCCTGCCGGGATAGACTCAGGCTCACCGCAACTCTGTATAGGATTAAGCGGTTTGTGACAATGATGATGATGAATGCATGATGTTACCGACAACATGCATGATGTGACCAACACGCAGAACCGGTCAATGGCAACAGGTGCATCCAATTACTGCAGTATTCTTGCGCCTTCTTAAAATACAGAGTAATTAATTAAGGTATAAATCAAGATAAAATAACTATAATTAGGCATTCGGCATGATGTTCAAACGTTTTGCTAATTATTTTTTGGTAAACATTTAACAAGCGTTTGCGTAACATTAAACAAGACGTATAATATATTATCGCACAAATCCAACCAAGGCTTTAAGGTGTACAAAGAGGTATGGAGAGATGCATTGTATAACATTTTGCATCAAATTACAGACAATATTTATAACAGAGAGGGTTCTGGATGGCCATCACGCCTGATGATGCTTACAACGTGGGAGTTGAAACGTCGCCAGGGCGAGAGGGACATCGCTCGACACGGCTATCCCGAAAAAAACAGCTCTTAAGAGCAACCATCATGAATCGAGCCGTGAAAACCTACATCAGTACAGAACGGGTTCTTGCCTATACATGTCTGGGAGTTCACTAGAATTGGTTTAAGCAAGTCTGACTGCCGATGAGACACTATTAAAACCAGGCGTTCATGTGTCGAGCCAATGTCTCTGATGAAATGCACTCTGAGAAGGCTGCGCAGCTGTTGCGATGTGTAATATATATTTTTTATGGAGGGATAGATATAGGGAGGATGTCCATTGTCTAATTAATTTTGTTAAAGGAATAAATAAGTTATATTTTGTGAGCGAATGTACAGT
Source organism: Geotria australis (assembly GCA_036362915.1). Lineage (NCBI taxonomy): Eukaryota > Metazoa > Chordata > Hyperoartia > Petromyzontiformes > Geotriidae > Geotria > Geotria australis. The sequence continues at coordinate 1,005,912 of JAZEWU010000034.1, read as the reverse complement.
ATTGTTTGCACGGCTTTTGGGAACGTGCGTTTCAGAGCTACACCACGTGACCGTGCCATATTGATAGAATAAAGTGAATTATTCTCAACGTTTCAAGTGACAATTGTGTGACCCACAGCCACAAACGATTACAATGTTTACAAACCGGCTTTGGGACCGGGGCATTCAATGACCTACACTTGCAAACCATGATATACAGCACAACGGCGAACATCTACACAACAACTTTACTGGGCGACGGAGGGGAAATTTAGCCGCCAACCGTGCGGAATCATTTCATGACGAGCGCTCCAAAGACTCGCCCATTCAGCTGCTTAAATGTTGACAGGCATGATTGTGCCAGACGTGCATTTCAAAATGTACCACACTGCAAATCGGGAATCAAAGGTAGACAGGCAGGGCGAATGAATACTGACAAGCAGCACAATTGGAGGAGGAACGTTTCACAGGATGATGCTGTCAAGCAGAGGAGCTGAAGTTTATGGAATGTATTCCACACGTTTCAGAAATTACCATTCAGTTCAGTTGTTCGGCATTGTACACTTGGCGGGAAACATTTAACCCTCCAGAGATGCACGTGGTGGCGGGGCGACACGGTGGCACGGTGAGTCGCGCTGCCGCCTCACAGAAAGAAGCGCCCTGGTTCGATTCCCGGCTCGGGTGCCGTTCTGTGTGGAGTTTGCATGTTCTCCCCGCGTCCGCATGGGTTTTCGCCGGCCACTCCGGTTCCCTCCCACAGTCCAAAGACCTGCTGCTGCATAGGTTAATTGGCCTGCTGACTAAATTGCCCCCCGGTGCCCTGTGGTGGACACTGGCGTCCTATCCTGGGTACAGCCCTGCCTTGCGCCCTGTGTCTGCCGGCTCACCGCAACCCTTGACAGGATTACGCGGTTTCTGTAAATGAGATAAGATGAGCTGCACGTGGCGTCCATTGGCTTGATCGGCAGCCAGACACGAGGCTAACACTAGCAGATGTTTATTGGCAAAGGGCCGGTTTGCGTTTTAAACGCGGCGTCTGCGCGTCTATGCAACAACAGAGGCTCACTTGCTCCCCCTCTTGTTGCGACAGATGTAGTAATTGTCCATTGATATGCAAATGTTGACAATCAAAGCTCGCACAGCTCGCTAAATGATTCATTGTGATGTTTTGCATATTTTATACAAGCATCTTTGTTCGTTAAAACAGGAAAAAAATAAAAAGGACGCTGCGTCGTCGTTGTTCGAGGTCGCGTTCGGCAACATTTCATAACGGGGTCATGGGAAATGAGCTGAAACGTGCATCCGTGCGGAACTGGAGTAATGCACGTGCTGGGGAAGTACTGTAGGTAATGGACTGCAAACGTTGCGGCAAAGGAAGCCCAATAATTCATTGTGCACAGGACACCCAGACACAATGACATATGGGATCACTTATGCACATCAGGGGCTGTGGGAGTTGGAGTCCAGGTGTTTAAGTGATCATGTCCACGCCTACACATTCAACAGATTTAGAAGAGAATAAAACGCCAACTAATGCAATAGAGCGTAATCGTTCACGCAGCCCATCCACACCGCACAGTTATGCTCGTTAACTTATATTGGCCGCACGAAATGAAGGCATTAGGATATGTTTGTGGCGTTCTGTTTTCACAGTAATACTCAGCCACGAAATGGCTTTCAGCTTGGGAAAGTAAAGCTAATCTATTGCATGATATGGATGGTTGCTATTCACAATATCGATTGTGAGATTCCTGGAAAGGTGCAATTAATTCTAATTTGTCGTTCACGCGTCTTTCTAATGGTGAGGCAGTGCACCGTGCTGTCCTGTATCGTCCAAACCCGTGGGGTGTCTATACTTTCAGAATCTCAAAAAGCAAATGCAGCATAGCTGGCATGTCGACTCAATGTTTAATGCATAAACCTGGCTTTACTTATTTTTGGTTAAGCACGTAGTAAATAAATAATATATAGGCGCTGCAAATGTGAGATATGCAGCGTTCTCTTCTGCCTGAGGGGGGAAAAAAAAAGACACTTTGCCACCCAGAGTTCCTCTCAAGTTCTCTTCCCAAGTTCTCAAGACGATGGCTTGAGCCGTTCTCAACCAGCTCTTTCGTCAACTCGAAACCAGCCTCCATCACCCAGGATTCTGGATCCTAATCCTGTAGTTAGGACGTCCCAGTGCCGTGGGTTTTCCAGAATCGTCCATGTTATTTCTTAAAGTAACTGTTCTGGGTGAAGCTGTACGTCTTCCTGGGACGTCCAATTCTAGTTTTTGTTTATCAGTCGCAAAATGCTATATTACACAACTCAAGACGTTACTTATTTAGGCAATAAAAATAAGCTGACAATGATGGTTGCTCTTCAGAGCTGTTCTTTCTGGATACCCGTGTCGAGCGATCTCCCTCTCTCCCTTGCTGACACTGTATCACAAATGTCTCACAAACACGTAAAAATGTACCCATCTCACCTGCCTCATGTGAGTGCAGAATTTCAGCAGCATTGGTTCAACACAAAGCAACCTTTGGACTGATTTCAAAGTCAGGCTTGCACCAACGCTGGTGGATTAATAATCGTAACAATACAATTTTAGAACACGCACATATTCATTCAATGTCGAAGGCATTCATTCGAAGAGAGAACGACTCGGAGGCCCGAGGAAAGTGCAAAGAGGCGGAGGAGGCAGCCAGGCGGTTTGCCGGCGCCAACATTTTGCCACACACTGCTTCCTACATATTATGATGTTATCGGATTACAAGTTGTTTATACGTATTGTCGTGTTCCCTCCCGTCTTCCAGTATTGTGAGAAATTCTGCCCGTGATATGCTGCTCTGGCTTTTCATACGGCCGACATAGCGACTCTACCTGGACTTGATGTGGCCGATTTTATGTCGTGAGTGTTTCCCCATGCTTTTGCCGAATTCCGGCGACGGCCAGAAATACCGCAAAAGCAATAGCGCCAAATTTGCGGAGGGGTTCCTGTCACGAATCGCCAAGTGGGATGTCGCCCTAAAGCTTGCAGTCAATCATTTGCCGCGAGACGTGCCGAGGAGACTCAGGGGGGCCTTGTGTGCTGACATCAGCATGCTCACCCTGTCGGTGGACTGAGCTGACCGGTCAGGCTACTTCCAGTTCAAATACAAAAAAAAAACAAAGATCCGCCGTATAGCGTTAACAGACTGTAGGGTCAAGTGCTGTTAGCAGGCAGCTATGAAGGTCGACATGACACACGAAGGGGGTGGGTGACCAGCACCACGCCCGGCCGCCTTTGTCTCCCTAGTGGCAATGTTTACACACCGCACCAGGTACTCATTTGAGGCCGAGTCGACCTAGGGAAGGCCCAGGACCAGTTCAGAAAATCGTCACTGGTCTTGGCCGTGAGCGGGATTCGAACTCCGGTCGCCAGATTTGTAGCCCAGCGCGCTAACCACTGGGCCGAGCTGAAAGACAACGATGTCCAGAGGCTGACCATCGGTGCTTCGAAGAATCGCAAAGAAGAAGACCTGAGAAGGGTCCACGTGCCATCACGGGATGGTGAAGCAGAGGGGGCTCGACGCACATCCCACGTGGCTGGCATGCGACTGCACGTGCGCGTGTGGTCGTCTCCTAATTTATCCGCGCGGCCACAGCAGGTGCACAATGAGCGGTGTTGGAAAGATTCCGCAGGGAAAGTGAATGTGACAATGACAAACCAATTTGTCCCATATGTATCGCGGCACAGCATGGATAACAAGTGTGTCTTACTAAGGCCGCGCTGCCGTACGCCTCTCAGCACAAGATTCGCACTGTTTGTGAAAGGCAGTCCTGTGTGACCTATCCATCGGCGCTCACACCCCCACTACTCCCCTGCGTGTTCACCACTAGCTACCAGCCACCCTGTGTGTACCCCCTACCTCACCAGCGTAATTCCTTTCAAGCCTGATATCTTAGAAGCCCAGGGGTGGTATGGCCTCCTGTTAATGAGTAAAAATGCAGAGTACAATTACAATGACAGTCAAATAACAACTGCAAGGAATATAGTACGACATATCAAGCAATGCAACTTTCTTCATGTGAAGCTTAGCAAGGCATCTTTATTATTCGTAAATGGGTCAGATCACGTAGATATAATGTCAATGTTTAACCACAACCCTCTACCATCCGACACAGCCAATCACATCAAGTTGTCACGTGCGCAAATATGCCAAATGATTTGACATGTATGAACTGTCAAATTGTGTTTGCTCCCAACATTCCAGTTTTGCTGATAAACCTAATCAATCGGCATATTTGCCAAACCGACAACTTCATTTGATTGGCTCTGTCGGGTGATGTAGGGTTATAATAAAAACATGCGTTGTTCCTTCATGAACTGAACCAAAAGAGACCACGTATAAATCATTATATAAATTGCCCCCTATGCCCTGTGATGGACTGGCGTCCCATCCTGGGTATAGCCCTGCCTCGCCCCCTGCGTCTGCCGGGATAGGCTCCGGCTCACCCCGACCCTGTACAGGATTAAGCGGTTTCTGACAACGGATGGTTTGGATGGATGTCAACAGTTGCTTTTCAAAGCTGTTCTTTCTGTATAGACGTGTCGAGCGTTCCCCCTCTCTCCTTCGCGACGTTTCACCTGCCACGTTGGAGGCATCCTCGGGCGTCCTGAGTTTTGAGTGTGTCTGGGTTGGCGGATCACATAACTGTTGTGACAGTCGCTTCCCCTGGCTGTCCAGGTGCCATGCCTGGCTTTAAAGTGGACACATCGGTCAGATCTGTGCTGACCACTAGATGGCAATGGTGCGATCAGCTCCCAGCCGGAGGCTGACCATCGTGCTTCGAAGAATCGCAAAGAAGAAGAAGCTCCCAGCCAGTCAACCAACGAGAGGCCAGGGAAATATCGGTAACCTGACAAAAGCTAAGCCCTATCACATATAGATAGAGAAGACAGAATTCAGCGGGCACCCTATTAGGGTACATTTTAAAATAAAGAGTTTGATAGTGTTACTCAGTTTGCTGTATTCAGAACTGGTAGCTAATGAAAAACACTTGCTGCGGGATGTAATCTCCGCTGCCATGGAGATGTGAGTGCAGACTGGAGCGAAATGCCCCCTTCCAGGAATGTCTCACTATCTCATCTCATGTCATTTCACAACGCGACAAATTCACTGGAGAGAAGAGAGCTGTGCAGCGAACTCAAAACCCGGAGGTGTATCCGCTAATTATACAGCCTGCGCTGCAAGGCGTATTATTAAACAACATCAAGAAGACATAACCACCATCATGCACAGGTTATGGGAGTATTTCTGTAAGGGTACTTTTACAATGGTCCCACGTAATTGATTCGTGGCATGAGCTGAATCTCTGCCACCTCTCTAACCTCGACCCCTCCTATCCTGCTACCTCTTTCTCTATTTCTTCTTTCCTACTCTCTGCTCCTTTTGCCAGAGATTTCGAAATGGGTACGCCAGTTCTGTTCACTATTGTGTTGTTGTTGAAAATTAAATAACATTTGATTTTAAAAAACCCGATACTTTTGCAGATTGTATCGGAGAGAGAAAATGTGTTTTGTTTTATCGAACGTCGTATCTAAGTATTTAAACGACCGTCCCTCAACTTACAGCAAACACATTTTGTACGATCACTCAGACTAAATACTTGATGATAACAGATTGAGCAGGTATCGCATACAAGCTATGCATTTCAATTATCGTCCCGCGCCGCAGAGAGATTGGTGTAACGGAGAGTGACAGCTATTGTATTGTTCTTGCTTCTCTTGTTTACCATGTCGAACTTTATCAGTGTAATGGAATCCGAGCAATTGATCTTCTCAAACCTGTTAAGCATCACTAAGTGGTCTGCATGGAATGCACTCCCAAGTTCAAGGCTTGTTGAACAAGCCAATAACTGGTCACCTGGGCTTGGCGCCAGCTCACGGTGGCTCTCCATTGGTAACCTTCATAGCCTGACGCCTTCCTCCGCAGGAGCAATGTCTCAGTGAAAATGTGCACTTGTACATCTGATCTCATTGTCAGAAACCACTTAATCCTGTACAGGTTCGCGGTGAGCCGGAGCCTATACCGGCAGACACAGGGCGCAAGGCAGGGCTACACCCAGGATGTGATGCCAGTTCATCACAGGGCAAAGGGGCAATTTACAAAACCATTGCGTAAAAAAAACCGAATTCCTGCATTGGGTTGAACCAGCAGGGGGCATGATACAAGGTCAGGCGCTGAAAGTAAAGTCGGTTAATTTGATTAATTAACCCGTTCGTGTGTCTCATAGCCTAGTGCCGTGATTTATTTGACTGCGCTGAAAAAAAAACACATCAACACGTTCGGAGGACTCCGAAGGTTACATGAAATCCCACCCGAAAAATGTGTTGTCTTGTAAAACCTCGTGCAAGATGGGGTTAAATGTACAGACTTTAAAACTGTGAAGAATTGGAAGACTATGTACGCGGCCTTGCAGTGACCTTGTATAATGGCTCGCTAGGTCACGGTGCTCCCTGAGTTGTCTATATTGCTGATGTGATGAGGATTTCTATACCGTGAAATATTTTAACTCAAAGCAGCACTGACTTATTTAGCACAATACGTGAAGTGTCCTCATCTTTTTACTCACTCACACAAGCAGTGTGTCTAACAATGCCACGTGGCATTGGCATAATAACATTTCCACTTGGTGCAAAACATACGTGCATAAGAACATCTTTTGGGTGTCCTCTGCTACTTTACATTAGTGTGCAATCAATAAGAAGATCTTTTCTTGCCAATAGTTAAGATCATTATCGTCCAAATGCTGGCATTCAGAATTTTGCAATTATAAAACAACGTTTTCCTTCTTGTTTATGCAATTCGAATATTTTGTTGACACTGATTGCCATAGGGAAATGTGCACTAAATATTCAATCCCGTTCTCGAATGCGAGTGTTTCATGGTCACGTTAGCATTCAGATCAGAAGAACAGAGTTAACTCTTTATGTTAATGTACTCAGCTGACCCATTAATCCATCCATCCATTTTCAGAAACCGCTTAATCCTATACAGGGTCGCGGTGAGCCGGAGCCTATCCCGGCAGACACAGGGCGCAAGGCAGGGCAACACCGAGGATGGGACGCCAGTCCATCGCAGGGCGCCTGGGGAAATTTAGTCAGTACGCCAGTTAACCTGGCAGCATGTCTTTGGAAGGTGGGAGGAAACCGGAGTGCCCGGCGAAAACCCACGCGGACACATTAATGTTTTCGTTATTGTGCGATTGTCTTGTATGTAAATAGGGTGGTGCACAATTCAGCTGTGTTTACTGCACCTTAATATAAAATATCTGCCTAAGTAGTACACATTAATAAAACAAAATTCTGCAGAGAAGGCGAATGGACTAATATATTTTCCCATCCCTAGAGATGCTGAAAAGCAGTCACAACAATATTGCAACCTAGGGACCTAAAATTATGGTAATTTTCCCAAAGAAATATGATAGACAGCAACAAAATATATACACACACATTGCAGGGGTGAATCATGCATATTAGATAAATGAACTACATTAGTGAGCCACAAACAAAGCAACCCAAATAACCAGCCATGCTTTCCATAATATTTAATGTCTATAAATACCGAGAAGTCAAGGTAGAAGCGTTCACGTCGCGATGCCTGTCAGGTAATACTTGGTATTGCCTGCGAATTCTACCAAACAATTCGAGGCCCAGCTGACCATCGCGCTTCGAAGAATCGCAAAGAAGAAGAAGACCGAGAAGTGTTATTTAGTCAACATGACCAACACCAGTGGCCACTGCTACACGAAGACATTATGGAGCTAACGTCCTGGGTTGCAGTAAACCTCAGAAGTACTTCACAATAATTGTGAAGATCAACACCGTCTTTGCGTTAACACCCAATGTCTGCGATACTTGTGGCAATAATAAAATGGTTTAAGTAGCATCGTGCAGTTACAGAGATTCACTTGCTGCGATTCCCAAATGTGCAACTTAAAGTAATGATTATTAATGGGCACTGGGAGACAGCATTGTGAATTGAAGACACATAAAGACCCATGGGCCGCATAGGTGAATGCCATTCTTTTTCAATAAAACGTGTTTGTGGATCTCACTGCATTCCTCTTCCCCGGAGATAGGCCCGAGTTTCAAAAGCACTTGATCAAGTCGCTATCGTGCAACCCAAACACCGGCACAATGGCACAGTTCCCTGCAGCGTGTGCTCAGTCGAGTTAACAATTCGTTCACATCCTTCCAACTTTCAGCCAAATGTTTGGGCTCTCACTATCAGTGAAAAAAAGTTATAATTGTTCCACCTTGTTTGTGAGTACAATTCCCTGTATGAATCACGTATTTCTCACGCAATAATGTAAGTTTCCATGTCTCTATGTGTGAATTCTTCTCTCAATAGCTGTTCTTTCGGGAGAGCCGCGTCTAGTCTTCGTTTTGTCTGCTTCCCACGTTGGAGGCATCATCAAGCGAAATGTCGCGAAGGAGAGAGGAGGAATGCTCGACACGGCTGTCCCGAAAGAACAGCTATGGAAAGCAGTTCTTATTTCCCATGTCGTCTTTGTGTTATATCATATTCCGTTTGTGCACTGCGTAACACATATCTGCCTGGCAGGCTGGCGTCAGATTTGGCTGTGCACACCTTGTTGGGACAAATACCAAATTTACTGCCTTGCCCTGCAGCTTGAATTGTTGCTTACTGCAGTGAGTCAGAGGCAAGATAATGTGTACCATCATCGAAAAGGGCTTTGTAAATCACTCTCCAAGCGATATATGTAATTAGAAAGCAGTCTAAAGGATTGAGTCACGTTAATAGTTTTGCTGTAACTTCCACGCAACACTCTCCCATTAAAATTAACTTTAATTCTCTCAAGTTAAGAATATCCGGGAAAGTTTTATTAATAAAACTGCTCTTCAACCACACAGTATAAAACAGAAAAATCACAACGCAAACGTTAATTGCACATATGGCGCTTCATCTTACAAAATTAGGTTTCCTTTGAAGCAAGGCCCACTTACAACGGCTGCTTATATTCTACACATAGGACATCTACAATTAAATTGCTGGAGAATCTTTTTGGGGTTCTGTCACATCCCACAGAACGCAAGGTGAAATCTGTGTCCCAAATCCCATCATTTAGTTGTGCTATAATCAATATGCTGTAATTTCAAAGTAATGCAATTTTGACCACCGCAGGACTCAAAAGCACATAGCGGCATATTGCCGTAGCCTTGGCCTTACAGGTCAATCAAAATATTGGCTGAAGGCAGAACCCTTCTCAGATTTAATCTCGATCGCAGCAGAGTACTGGCCATTATGACAGATTTATCAAGGCAAGAAGACCAGCAAATCTTTTGCCTACGTGATTTGTGTACACTTAAAATGAAATACCACAAGCTCCGTGGGCATTATTCACAAGTTTTTTTGCTCTTTTGGTTTAGCTTTTCTCCTTCTATTCTAATAAATAGTTTAAAGCAAACATTGGAAATGTCATGCTAGTGTGCATAATGAAACAGATACATTGGAGACTGGAGAGTATGTATCTAAGAGATCATGAATTACCATAAACAAATATGAATGTGATTATATTCATTTATATTCTTATATAACATCATTCTATCATAATTTATACAAGTTATGATTCGTATAAACCTGCCTTATTTAATTGAGAAAAAAGTTAAAAAAAACACTTCCTTTTTATCGAGGCCTTTTCTCAAATACATTTCTCAAATAAATGTATCGTATATGTAAATGTCGAAACGTTTGCATTGCAATTTTCTAAAATTATCGTCCGTCGAGGCTAGCGAACATCTGGTAGCATGTTTCCCTTTATAGTAATAAACGTCGTCATTTATAACAACGGTGACAGAGGTGATTGCAAAGATTAACATATGCGAACATCAATAACATTTGTGTATGATATCGTACGATAGTTACACCAACACTTGCTTTTGTTAGCAGACATGTCTATTGAAATCACTGCAAACATCGCAACACGTGACAAAGCAAACACAAACACACAGCCATGACATGCATATGTTTGATATTTGGCAATATCTCCGTATGGTATTTACAATTGCTAGTAAATCCTCCACCATAGGATCAAGCAAGTACAAGCTTTCTAACTCGTGTCATATTTGATGCGGCGTGACCTTTGTGGGTCTGCTTAAATAAATCCTTCTCCTGTCCATCAAACATCCAACTGCCGCGTGGAACAGAATTTAATGGAACCATTGTGATTCCTCCCTTTGCGATGATTAGGGTTCCATCTCTCCAAGACCGTCGTATTGAGGGTTTGGTTAGCCTGTTCAGTTCATCTGAACTGTCCTGTTGTTGGCCAGTTAATGTGAACAGCAATGTCCCCATAGGAGTGGGATGACTCACCACTGTGTAATACTCGTGTGTAAAATTGTATGGCCACAACCCTTGTGTTTGGAGAATTGATTTCGCCTAGGTTGCGACGACAAGACAATACATGTAAAACGTATCGACCAAAGCCGAGTTTGTACTGATGTAGGTTTTCACGACTCGATTCATGACGGTCGATCTTGAAAGCTGTTCTTTCGGGATAGCCGTGTCACTGAGAACTCTCCCTTCTCTCCCTCGCGACGTTTCGCCTTTGTCCACGTGGCCGGGTTTGTTATGGTGACCTCCAAGAGCCACTTTCCGACATAGCAAAGCAAAGACACGAAGGAACTTCGAGTGCACATGCATGACTCTACTACAGTAAGTGTAAAGTGGTTGCTGAGGACAGGAATATATTTCAGGCATAATGGGTCATAGTATCACTCCGGCAGAACTATTAACGGGCAACGCTGTAAGAATAGCATGTATTGGACCGCTATAGAGTTCTGTGAATCCATCCAGGTGGAGTGGTATTGCGGGTCTTAGCGCACTCTGCTGTGAACCCAGTGGCTTGAGTTCGATCCCCTGTTGCCAAAACCACCATCAGTGGAGAGCCGCGTCTGAATTGGTCGGGCTCCTCACCAGCCCACACTGATCATTGTCGTGAAGTATACTCAAACAGCCCCCATGACCGACACAACGCGGCAAGGCCTTCATCCAGCAGTGGATTTACAATGGCTGAATATTAGAATGTGTTGTTTCATTGGCAGTACGTTGTTACTTTTCATATATTATTAATGAAGGGTACACACACGACTGTAATTACAGTCCAAAGACATGTTGCATAGGTTAACTAGCCTGCTGACTAAATTGCCCCCGGTGCCCTGTGATGGACACACGTCCCATTCTGAGTAGAGCCCTGTCTTGCACCCTGTGTGTGCCGGGATAGTCTCCGGCTCACCACAACCCTGTACAGGATTGAACGCTATCTGACAATGAATGAACACCTGGAATTATTCATACTTCAACCAGGGAATTGTATCATAACGGTCATCATCATGAGTTTAGAGGTTGAGCAAATCATGTTAATAATCGCAGCATTGAGAGTACCAATTAATATATTCCAAATGCATTTTACAAGTCAACCCAGTGGAGTTAATTGCAATTTGTGGAATCAAAGGTACCGGGAATGGGATATGTTAGGGAACACCTGAGGGAATATTGTTGTAACGTTCCACTGTGTCCTTTCCTAATTACCATAAATAGAAGTGACTCAACTGTGCATGACTCCTGCGTAAGTGCCTTGCAACTACTCTATTTGAAGACGAATTAAAGTTATAGCCGTGGCGAGCCAACGTAAAACACATTGTGCATTGCGTGTAAAATGCACACCTACTTTTCTGCGTTTTACGTTTGCATATGAGAAATTCATGTTGTTAAAATCCACACGTTTAATTGACGTGAGAATTAATTGAAACAAAACATGATTAATGACCCCTCTTCAAACTATTTCTTTACACAAGTGACTGTGACCCGCTCATTAGAAATATATATATATTCAGCTAACGACGCACTAATGCTAAGATTGCTTTTTGGGATGAAGTAGTTCTCCGAAAAAAATCTTAAAGGCAATTTAAACCTGCTAGAGTTAATTTGACCTTTTTTTTCAAAATTCTCAACCCACCACGATACATCTGTATAACCATGCCAAACATTTTTTTTTATGTTTGATAAGTGGAAATGATGAATGATCGCGACAGATTTCTTGACGTAATATGTTACCCACGATGTTCCTGTAACGGCAGATTATCCATATTCACATGGCAGTATCTATGCACCCACGGGCCTCGTAGCTTTAACGTGATGGTTCCCGCCTAGAACACCTGGCAACATAACACCTGACAACATAACGGCCCTGACGAAACGTTGACCATCGAACTTAAGTGTGCGTTGCTTAAACCATTTCTGTTAACAAATATTAGTCCAGAATGCTCGGTGGTTGATGAAATAGAAAAAGACACGTTCTATGTGTAGAGTTGCCCCTTTGTCGTTGTTGACATGTCGTTCTCTCCGCAGCCCTGTGCAGCGCTTTGTGACCCTCGGGTGAACAGCGCTCTATAAATGCTATTATTATTATTAGTATCTCTGTCAGAACAAATACGAACAGCATTTGGTCTGTGTTCATGCACTGTATGGGCTACTGCGGCTGCGCAGAATGTTCAGCCGTAGAATGACTGAGTGGAATCAAACTCACGTAAATTGCTAAGTGAAGAATTAGGCTGATTTTATGGAGAAATAAAACCTGCAGTAATTTCAAAGGAAACGTAGTAAATATTTGGCCATAATACAGTGGCTACATTAATCTGGCGCCCTCTCTTTCAGCGAAAGCGATGTTAACTTTTAAAAATCTTAGCACGTTTGATTCTGTTCGCCGGAACTTCTTCCGTATCAGCAGATTACCCAGGCAGCCAATTGTCGGTTCTGAGTGCCAAAGCAAAAGTCTTAACATTACATCATGATTCTCACTTGTCCTTGAAATTAAAAATCATGCACACCAAATTGCGTTTTTTCCATCCAACAACAGCCTTTGCTATAAAAACTCTTATCGCAATAACCTACCATAGCTTGACACGCTAAAAGCATATTTGAACGTTGCATAGTAAGCAATATTTTAGACAAAATTGAAAATCATACATTATTCGACAACTGCATGTTAAACTAACATTGAAATTTTGCATATTATTTTCCTACATTTAATAGCGGTTGGTTAAATATTTACACGCAGTATTTTATTATTGTACATGTGTTTGGACTGGCGAATAAAATATAAAACTTTTACAACCGCAAAAATACATTTGAGAAGAATAACTCACTGGTTGATATTATCCTACTTCACCATTCTGCTATGAAAACAGATTCTCAACTGAATACATTTATTCTGATTGATGCAATGAGAGGTTTCTATAATTAATTTGAAACGTGTGAGCTTATGCAAATGCGTTGCTTTATAAACTCGCCGTGAAGAAAGGACCCCTGTACGGCGGTTTATTGAACACACACACACACACATCAAAGTAATAAATTACCTCGATTCAAAACGACACGTAAAGATGTTTTTTTCTTCACATTTCCATTACGTTTTCTATAATTCATTCAATCAGTTTCTGTGTCTGCTCATGGCTGAATAAAGGCATCTCCGTGCCATGTTGGTTATTGTTTCATAATTTTTACCATAATTCACCATTGCTGATCATGCACTTTGGTCAAGGGGAGAGGTCCCCAGGACTGGATGAGATGTCACTTGGCACTGATGTAAGTCATGGCCAGGAATTGCACCGAGGTTGTTGGGTGAATGATGGCGTGTACTAACCGCGGCACCACCATTCCCCCCCACTTCTCCCATTTTCCATTATATTCAAGCCATAATAGAATACTGTTTCATAGCTATTATAAATTGAGTACTATGTAGAAATATAGACCTCAATTTAATCATTTTGAACATAATTGCAGTTATTAAACCACACAAACGGTGTCATTCACATCGTGATGAAAGGCAACATTCGTCAGATTTTTTATGAATATTACCCGACCGCTCCTGAATGTGCCAATTTTTCAGCACGTTTTCAAATCACCGTCGTAACCGATGGAACACGTTGGAGGAAGTGAGAGTTCTGCCCGCGTTCGACCTGCAACATCAGCAGGTGAAAGGTGCGGGGTATAGTTGTGGTTACGGTTATAAGTCTTCGAATGGAGGAGCTAGATGGATTGATTTATCGCAAGACTGCTGCAGATGGCCACGGTTCGGGGAAGCCTTCATCCAGCAGTTCATAGATCATGGCTGATGATAAGAACGGTCTGAAGAGCGTTATTAAAGTAGAATGATTACGTAAAAAACTAGGTTGTTAAACGCATATAATTGGTTACTACATTCAAAACACACAATTGCCACCGTGAGCGATTTTCCGTGTATGATTTTCACTATACATTTATAAAAGAATTCACTCTAATCTATTATGCCTTTTATAGTGCTTTCTGTTGCTGGTCCCTCGGTGAAGATGATCTTTGACCTGTGTTCAGCATTTGCGATACAAAAAAATAAAGTGCAAGTGCAGAGATGACTAGAAAGCCCTTGGAAAAGGCCACTGGTATCTGTGATGCCTAACGGCCAGACCCCAATTCCTTGACACCACAGTGGGTGTGGACACGATTGTCTCCACTTGCTCTCTGGCTGACCTAACCTCAGATAAATACCACAAGCTTGCTAAAAGCTGATCATCACTCTGTAACACGGTGGCTTTCATAGCGTTATGTTATATATCCTGCATGGAGCGAATCGCGTTCACACTCCCATTTTCATTATATCTTTGTGTATTATATTTCATCACTTTTGAAATCACACTGTTGAAGGCAGACACGATTTTTGATCTATACCGTATATGTCTAAATCTGTCAAAAAATATCTATTGAATTCATTCTATTCTGCACCGAACTCTTAGATATACTGCCCAAAGTCCAACTGTAAAGCACCCTTATTGATAATTTGTTTGCTATTTCATTCCGAGCTCTCATCTCGGCATTTCAACCGAGATGGCTGTCACCCTTCCTTCCTGACATTTCCAACCTTGATATCGATCTGGATTACGGCAGATTTACTGCCACAAATTCTCCATCTCATTCCGCCATGGAATTAATCCATGGCCCTGCTTGCCACATTCACAAAATTCAGGATGAGCAATCAATGCTGGTAAAAAGCAAAATACAACGAAGCATGGGCAGCCAATAATGTACGACGAAAAATAATAAAGTGACTCAACACAGAAGAATGGCATGATTAGTCTGTTTAAAGACCTAATACAAGCTTAGTATTGGTTATACAGCGATAAATATAACTGAACGACTATTAGAAAATATACTGCTGTATATGCACAAATTGTAATCATTTTCAACAGCCACTGCTGCATATAACATGATATAGTTTACTAATTAGACTGCTTTACACTTGGACGAGCTTGGGGCACTGAAAGACAATTATTTTCAATTTAAGCACAGTAAATTTACAAGAAAGTAAATTTAATTTGGTTTTGTTGACGTCTAAATGGAATTTTAGCTATTTATGTGCACGTGGGTCTGTAGGTCATTGCAGCTTTGGCATTTCGTTTTTAAAGTCCAAATTGCCAACAATATACCCAACCTCTTCACTGTAATGAGTTATGCTTTCCAAATTCCACAAGCTCTAGACTAGTTGAGTAAATGTTCAAACGGCCTGCTTTATTGTATATGTATACGTGAAGTCTTTATTGTCAATACACTACTGGATGAGTGTATCCCCGTGCAGTGAGGCTCAGGGGGGTAATTTAAGCATACTTCACCATGCTGGTCAGCACAGGTGGAGGGCATAGACGTAGAAGCATAGATGTATGGTATAACAATTAATTTGCTGTGCTGTCCTCTGCTGCCCATCATGTAGCCCAGAAGTCCAATAACTTGTTTGTGCATGGGGGTCACCACCAACTTGACCTATGTCCAGGCTATCTCTAACCCTGCTTAGCTTCCAGGATCGGACATAGTCTGGGTGATTTTGTCATAGCTGTTATTTCGGGATAGCCGTGTCGAGTGTTCCTTCTATCACCTTCACAACATTTCACCTCCCACGTTGGAGGCATCCTCAGGTGTTAATGATGCCTCCGACCTGGGAGGTAAATGTCACTTCAGTCAGATTTTTGTATTCAGTGTTGTAGTCAAATAACACAATGTTAGTTTTGAATCCATTTCATCCTGCTGGTGGATGGAATTAGATTCCGAAAAAGACTCATGAAAATAGTATACCATTATGCCTCTCCTTTGTGAACTATGATTAGGAATTGAATGCAGAGGAAATTCATGGCGTAGTCCAAGCTCTCATACAACGAGGCCTATATACAAAACACTTAGAAATCATAACAAATGATTCGCAAAAACGAATAAGCTGTACTGAGAAAGTTCACAAAACACAGTAAAAAGGGAGTCTGACAGGGAGACCAAGTTACTCACAGAGACATTAGAAGATGTTTTTCAGTAATTGGATAGGAGAAATAAAGGCATAAACATGGCTGGTAAAACATGAAACGTCTTAGATTCCGTGATGACGTAACCATTACAACAACCAATGTAAATGAAGAACTTGGTAAAGCAGGTAACAAAGTCGGGTTTAAGATAAATATAAGGACAGCAATAGTTATGTTGAATGGAATCTAAATTCATTTGGAATATTCAAATGCTACCAAAAATGCAATTCCCCACTTGAATTTCATATCCCACACCCAAAGGGTGTTGAGCAGTGCATTTTCCATGGGGATCTCGGGCCTTTGTGAATTGGAGGCTGTCAAGGAAGCATCATGAATTAAATGCTGTCATTAATGCCGCTGGGAAATACATTTCCATGAGCTCAATGGCATTGGAAATTCAGATTTTTTTTTTTCACCCCATCATTGATGCGCCAGAGGAAACCTCCTCTGTAATATTATAGGTACCCCCGTTCCAGTCCAGTATAAAAGAGAAAGCTATTAAGGCAACAGAGATTTGAAAAAAAAAACATCAATATGCTTCATATACAGGTAGCTTGGAGGTAATATGCATGTGTATACACTACATGAGGAAACAAACTATTCACAACTACAATGACTACGGACATCGAAACGTAGATTTTTGCAATTTCAAAAACTGTAATTCATGGTTCCTTGAAAATGTATTTTTTTTGCCTTATAAATCTATTCTTTATGCAGCTGCAAGCCAATGTGTAGGACGTGAATGGGTCCATTATGTAATATTTCTGTGCCATTAACCAGTGGTCAAGGCAACCCTATCGCACTGCCACGCAAACTGATTTAAGGACGGCATTTCTCTGTGAGAAAGTACTTGGTAAGCTCAATCTGTTTGCATAACCACGGAGCAATGCTCAGTTTAACACACATTAATGCTCAACCATGCCACATTTCACTCCAAGCCATGCTTTAACTGCCCCTGTACTAAATGTGTGTTAAATTAACTCAGTAAAGCAATAATTGCCTCTTAAATTATTTTAATGGATAGAAAGAAAATGAACTCGTATGCACATACAGCTCATCGGGCAATGCGGACCAAACACAATCAATGCTGCCCGTTGTCAAAACTCATGTTCGTGATGTGCTGAAGTGAGTGCACGTGGATTGATTAATGCAATTTGTGGTGTTTACGGTAACGGGGTCTTAATGTAGGTCAGCACCGTTGACACCCTCACGGAGTCACGCCTATTTTTAGAACGAGAGATTGCGTGTTATAGTATGATACAATTCAACCTGGGGGATTTGGGCAAGTATAGATGTGCCACAGCTGAGCTGAAACCAAAATGTGTTCAATTAGGACATCAAGAATGCGTTTCAGTGGAATCCCCCCGCGCAGATGATCTTCATATTATGACCAGCAGCCAATTGGTCAAGGTGACGTTGCAGCCCTGCAATATATTGCTCACGCCACTGCAGGCATAAGGACCTCTACTATAGGGAGCTCTAGAGAGCCCTTATATAAAACGTTGGCCTACTATTCCACGTTGCTCAGACATATTGCAGGAGGTGGAAGTACCCAGACTTGTCCCGACCACATGCGACCTACCGCTAAGATAACTGTGCTGCACCTATTTAAACAGCTAGGTGGGATGCAAGGAATTTGCAGCATTGCTTCAACGTCTGTGCCAGAAGATCGAATGGGACTAGTGTCGTCTGGATTGCAAGTCCAGTGTGCTAATCACCAGTACACCACGGCAGCATCCCAATTGCTTAACAAATCATACCACAATGGATTGTATTACACGGCTTGCATTATATCATCGAAGGTATTATTTTTTAAACAAACCTTATTAATTAATTGGCCGATAACATCATAATATATAGGACGCAGTGTGTGGCAATAAGTTGGCGCCGGCAAACCGCCTGCTTCCTCCTCCGCCTCTCTGCGGTTTCCTCGCAGCTCTTACACGTGCTTCTCTTTGAGTTATACTTTCGACATTGAGTGAAAATGTGCGCGTTATAAATTGCATTTATTATTACAAAATGTGGTGTCCTTAAAGCTGTTGTTGCTGCATTGTGGATACATTCAATCACCATGCTTCCAGCTGTTATATTTGTTGTGATTTGATGCAACACTCTCCACAACTCCTATGAGGATCAGATATTTCAATTACCAAAATACGTCCTTGTTTTCTATAGATACATATCTTTCCGTGTAGCTGTTTTAATCTGTACACATTTACATGCGTCAGAGCACACTTGATAGATCTGTCTGCAGAACCTGGACGAGACGCAGGAAATGTGGAAAGAGCCACATTTTTCAAGTCCCGGGTTATGCCCTCTGGCCCATTTTTCTTCCGAGCAGTTCAATAGGTTACATTCTATCCGCATTTTCTTAACCATAAGCCCATTGCGTTAAATTGCTCGGAATTGCAAAGTAATTTATATGACACTAAATCATTTAGCTTAATACATTTCTCAATTGTTCGCTATTCATTTAGGGGCCATTTAATTTCACTTCGGTCAATTGCGCACTACACTTTGTTACTGACCCTAATATATTTTGTGCACTGGCATATGGCACTGACACACAGATTATTTTACAATAATAAACCGCGCATCAATATTGTAGGTCTTGGTTGCTCTGTATCGAATTCTGACAATGTAGCAACTGTATATCAGACCATTAAACCAGTTACAGGAATCAAGATGGAGTGGCTATTCCTAGCAATGCTATCGATGGAGCTGAACCTCAATTACGTTCCACTAATTAAAAAAAAATAAGTTCAACTTGTAAAGCGCCGCACAGTATTCCTTCACTCTCCTAGAGAGAAGATGACTCGGAGGAACGAGGAAACACCGACAAGCAGGAAGGCAGCCACACTATAAGCTGGCGCCAATAGTTGCCCAAGTTCTGCAGCTTTCCTTATATTAAAGCGTTATCAGCCAATGAATGAGTGTTTATATCTGAGGAGGAAACTGGAGCACGCATAGAAACCTCAACAGACTACTAGAGCCTGCAGTAGTAACAAAGTTGACACTTGACCTCCAAGGTCTGCCTTGACAGCTGCTCACCATCTGGATTAGGTTTTCCCCGTGGTCGCCAACCCCTGGGTGCCACGTTTACGCCTCAATAAACTGACGTTCTCCGTCCTGCTCATGTATCTTACCCCATTACAGCCTCCTGTCTCTCTGATTACATCTCAAACATCGGTTGACACATTAAATTCCAAAATTGGAAGTTGTTTACCATATCCTACCGTGAAATTCCTATCAACTTCCACATTCACTTGTCGTCAAAGGCCAGACGTGTCTGTTAAAGTGACTTTTTGAACTCCGGCTCTCAATGTCTGTCTGTGTTACTTTACACAGACAATCTCTACTCTACAAAAGGTATAGATATTTAGAAAAAACAACCGTTTTCACAATCACCTATATTATCGATGCACATTTCTACCTAAATACTGGATGCTGCTGTCATGGTTTAATAGTTAGAACACTGGAATTGCATTTTACAGGTCGCTCGGTCGATCTCGTGGCATGGCAGTTGAAGCAATGGTGCTAGGTTTTTTTTACTGCCTGCACTGCCACTGTCCACCGAGCAGTATAAATGAGTTCCAAAACAGTTAGTGGTTCGGTAAGTCCCATGTGGTGGGGTAAAGTGTGGATATTCTCACCTATGTTTCTCTAATAGATAAGTAGCTCTCTTATAACGAGACTCAAAAAGTCTAAAACGGTCCAGAGTTTGCTTGCTTAAACAAATTCTGCCTGAAAATACTGGTCCCAAAGACCCATAAGGCTGTTAAATTAAACGTGCCTCTTTTTTTGTATGTAATGAAGAAAACTATTGTGCATTCATTATTGTATGATGCTGTCTCTCCACAGTTACGATGCTTTGTCATAGCACCCTTCTCATACAATGTCTGATGATGGCATTTTTACAGTCCTGTGGCAACTGTTTTAGACTCCTTGAAATTCTGATTATTTTATGTCCAGCCACCTTATTTCTAAATTTGTGCACACTCTTACACCCCTCACGCCTTAGCATGTTCATACAGCTCTTTAGTAT
>JAZEWU010000034.1:949026-985262 GCA_036362915.1 Geotria australis | reverse complement strand
ATTTTTACGGATAATAGGATGAATTTGGCGATTACCTCCACCGATACTCCAAAAACAGTGGATAATATCAAACCATTCCGCAATGCTTAATGGGATAAAGTGTGGATAATCACGGATAATAGAAACAATCAGGCCATGGATAATAGACGTTTTTGCTGACCCTATAGCTCCCACAAATAATTGGTTTTGCGGATAATAGGGTCGTGGATTGGTGGAGTTTTACTGGAGTTGAATGTACAACCACTGGCTTGTAATGATAGCAAAGGTGCAATATTCCAGCAGTAGAGATTTCTCTAGGAGCTGACCCTTGCCTCCGTTTCGGAGTTGTAAGATGCGCCCACCACTTGAAGGGATCCGACGATAGATCTCGGGCAGGGGAGGATCGACAGGTGGGAAAGCTCAGAAAGCTCTTGTGTAAGACATTGCCTTGTCCAAAATGAATGTGCTGTGCTTGAGCATGCCACGAGTGTTTATGGAGCAGCACAGATGTGGGACATTAATTGCGGAGTACATTTATTATTGTGTCGCCGGCTCTATCTGCTCTCACCGTATATCTTTGCCACCAACTTCTTCTGTAAAGAGTGGGTCCATCCATGGCCCATTGACCTTCTTTTACTTACCATCAATCTGGGTATTCGTGCAAAATCAATTCTCATAAGCCTTGCACAGCCCCACTGCCACATGCCGCGTAAACTATTTCTCCACTTTAATTTGAACATATATGCAGTGGAATACAAATATCTTTCTCCCAGTAAAGTTTCGTTGATATGTTGTAGTAGGCATATCTTTTGACTGATAATTCTATCTAATAAAACAAGAGAGTCGATGTAAAGTACAGGACTGGCAAATTACTAAAGAAAAAATGGTCCACACCAACACAAATAATTGTGTTGTTCATCAGAATGGAATGCGATGTATGTTATTTTATCTATGCTCCTGAGGCGTATGGCAAATAAATTCAAAATGCAATTGTGATACAATTTGGTGCAAATATATTATGTGCCACTGTGGAAAATCATGGGTAACAAACAGATGAAGATCCTCCTCCGCATGCTGCAGTAAAATGTGTTTTCAGTGCATCAGTCTCCAGGCTTTCTGGGCCAGTGTTTTACAGCATCAATGTTTATGCTGGCAAGCCCTGAATCAGTTGCAACTTTCTGAGTCTCATCAATTGTGCAAGGCCTGTCACACACTAATGCTCTGTCGCCAGATGTTATCAAACTGACTGCTGTGAGACCAAGAAACTCAAAACTGGTCCAAGGAAACACGAATAACAGTGACAACAATGGAACAACATCTCAAAAGCGCACAAACAAGAGAGGTGAATGCACGGGATTCCACTGAGAGACAGGAAAAGGAACACGTGGATCAGAACAGACTCAAGTTAAAGACGTAACATTCATTCATTATCAGATACCACTTAATCCTGTATAGGGTTGCGGTGAGCCAGGGCGCAAGGCAGGGCCATTCCCAGGATTGGACGCCAGTACATCACAGGGCACCGGGGGCAATTTACATTCATCATCTAGAAAATAAGCGAGCTTGGGCACGGAATGTAGCTTTCCGGGATGGTCAGTGGTCAAAATAATGACGGAGTTCCAGCCAAAGGAGGTAACCAACCTAAAAGTGCATCCACCACAGAGAGGTGAAATAGGTTCATCAGAAGGTGCAAGGTGGATTGCTATATCATGAGATCGAGAGATATGGTAGTGGCTTGTAGGCTGTCTGCTTTTGAACACAAGCTAATGAATAAAGAGCGCCCATCTAATGTGGATTTAGATAACAACAGAAACGTATCTGAGAAAAATACACAATGCATTTTGTCTTGATAATTAAGTATCTGGCACGCCCCAGTGTCGTCAGAGAGTTCATCAGGCATAACCTCGTCTCGATGGACAGGACACTTTATTGAGCACAAGCAAGATATAAAATGAAGGCGAGGTTCACTAACTTCGCCTTCGCTTCAGTGTCAAGGTAAAGGTGGTAAGGGTGGTAAAGGTGCAAGTCTGCAATTTCTTGCTCCCGTCACTGCTTGCAGAAGTGCCTCTACTCGAGAAGACGCTAAAGAGTTCCTTGAGCAGGTTTTTAGGCCTACTGTTCCACGCTGGTCGGACGTATCGCAAGTGTTGAGAGTGTCTACACTTTGCCCCATAACACGCGACCTGCCTAGCAACTGTGGCATTTATCCAGCTGTGTGGAGAAGAAGATAAAATCAACTTGCCCTTATTTCAACTGCCACGTCGGGAGATCACATGAGCGACCTCTTGTTTGCAAGTCCAGTGCCGCTAACCGTGTTTAGGAGCCGGAAAAACTTTCCGTTTTTGCGGTAGGCTGGCAAAAATGAAACATACAAGAGGACATTTTTGTTTTGCTCACACATGATTTAGCAAAGCGCGAGATGGAAAACACAGAGCTTTGCACAAAATATGTTCCAAATACATTCGGCAGTAAATTCCCGTAAGTGGATGTAACTAGAAGGCGGTTATTGAACTAGTGCTGGGCGCGGGAACCTGTAGGCCCCGCCCGATCAGTCTCAGCCGGACACAGGCACCGTAATGTACTGCCTCTGTGCGCCCTGTGCAATGAGTTCATCCATCATCATGTCCCACCAAGGCTCTCTGCTATCGACTGCAAGCTAAGGGCTCCCCAAGGCCGCGGGAGTCACAAGTTCACGGGACACCATCCTCATTTTCACAGACATGTGGCTCAACATGAATTAGACCATATTTTTTTGTCCACGGCCTCTCCAACACCGATTTGTATTTTTGAAAATGTCCCATCGCTCTTGTAAGTTGCTGTAGAATATGTATGAAAAACATTTACTTTGTGTTTTAATTAGCAGTAAGAGTTGTTTTTTTTACATAGTCTTTCACAACCGATGTTATGATACGTAATTCGTTTATCTTGAGTTGAATAGCGTAGGATGTAAATACCACAGTATTATTTAAATGTTATTACGTGCAGTCAGAAAACATGTATTATCTTATCAGACGATTGGATGATATGCGCAAAATACTGTAAAATACATGAATAGTGATAAATAGTGCATAATTAGATTGTCTCGCGAGAGGCACTAGATTTTAATTAATTTGATTCTCGTATTTAGAATAGGAAACTTGGCATGCCTAGGTCCGTGAGGACCCTTGAGGGGCAGCTATCCACAAATTGTTTCTGGCAATTGGCACGCGAACACAACAAAAATAAACATTCATCCGAAATCATTATCAATCCTACCAACTATCAATTTTGCTTATTGATACACTGTACACTACGTAGGCTACAGACATCCAGGATGTGTACATGATACTATTTAAAATTAAGCATTAATAAAATAAAAACAACCATTACCCATCCCCTTGATGCCCCCTAAATGTAAAAAAACAACACGGAATCATCACCTGTGTGTAAGCCAGATGGCCGAGCTGTGTACGCTTGTCAATCATAGTTTCCCTTTGCTTCCCAGTGGAACACTCTTTGGCACAGTTCAGCCACATCATCTGTGTAGTAAGCTATGGCAGTCCAATAAAGGCAGATGGAGCATTTTAAAAATGTTGCAGCCAAAATCTTTTGCACTGGACAGCTAAGATGTCAAACACAAAGCGCAATTTGCAAAAGAAATGGAGTGAACTATAGACTAGAACCTACATCGTGCATTATTTTTTTCGTGCACATTTTAAGTGTAGTGCGCTATTGAAAGAAAACGATGGGTTGCTTAGGGGACCTCACAACCAGTGATTAAAATAGAAATACTCAGAAGAACTGGCAATCATGTACTAAGTGTAATTTGTCGACAATTATATATTCTGAATCCTACATAGGTTGGCAAGTAATTTGAAGCTTATTTCAGTTCTTTTGCGTATTTGGCTATATATATATATTTTTTTTTTAACAGATGGCTTATTAATGCGGAAATCATATTACTTTAAGAAAAGCTTGCTTTACGATAAGGACAACGAAATTACACATGAACCATGCTGAGTGATAGTCAATGCTTTTTTTTTTAAATGTCTGATATGGCCAAGGCAGGCAATTAATAATGCATGTACTCGTAAGTTAATTATAATAAAAGATGTAGCACGATACGCTACATATATTATATACTTTCCTGCTCACTTTCTTTACAGATAAAGAAATTACAGTTCTTCAGTATTACTTATTTACATATATTCTAGCCTATCAACTGAGGCCGAGCTGAAAGACAACGATGTCCAGAGGATGACCATCGTGCTTCGAAGAATCGCAAAGAAGAAGAAGAACTGAAAGCCACATTTAATACAATATTTAACACGTAGCCTATCACGACCTATATTATGGTTGACGATGAAATATATATTTTTGGGTAAAATCAATTTATTACTGCTTCACAACATTCAAATGGCTACGACGTGTCACTGATAGTTACTACCAACACACAAGTTTTCTGAAGCAGTAATAAATACATTCACATGTTTGCTTACATGACACTTTATTAATTGGCTGTGTGGCGTAGTGTAGTGTATACGATGAGCAATTTATTTGCACGATCTGACCCAACAAATCAATAACTAATCACAACACAATATACAACATTGGTGCAAAATAAAACCACGTGTTCTAACTAGTAAGACAAGAATACAACATAGCCTGCATTGTTTTGTTCTCACTTTTTAAGGCTGTACAACTGAGGTTGAAAGGGTTAATGTGTTTGCCCTGTCTGTGCGTAACAGGGGGGCACGCTAGTTCTCGTAAGACATATCCAATATGAGCAAAACGTCAGTGTTAAATTGTGTTGCCATTAGGGACTTACCCTATAGGAAACCGGATAAATCGATCACATGGTCAGAGAAAACTTGGAGACAAAACCAGTGCGAGACAAGTCACGAAGCAGCCAGCTCTCAGAGGAATCGTGCTCGCCCTCTTAGCGATGATTATCATGTGACATATGTGACATAACATGTGAAGGGTGCGGCACGGTGGCGCGGTGAGTGGCGCTGCCGCCTCACAGCAAGAAGGACCCGGGTTTGAATCCCGGCTCGGGTGTATTTCTGTGTGGAGTTTGCATGTTCTCCCATATCCGCGTAGGTTTTCACCGGGCACTCCGGTTTCCTCCCACACTCCAAAGACATGCTGCTGCATTGGTTAATTGGCCTGTGGTCTAAGATGCCCCCGATGCCCTGTGATAGACTGACGTCCCATCCTAGGTCTTCTTCTTTGTGATTCTTCAAAGCACGATGGTCAGCCTCTGGGACATCGTTGTCTTTCAGCTCGGCTTCGAAGTGTTTGGTAGAATTCGCAGGCAATACCAAGTACTTAACCTGACAGGGATCGCGACGTGAACGCTTCTACCTTCCTAGGTATAGCCCTGCCTTGTGCCCTGTGTCTGCCGGGAAAAGCTCCGGCTCAACGCAACTCTTAACAGGTCAAGAGCCCTGTGACTCACCTCCTTGAATGCCTTGTAACAGATCATTACCTATAATTACGTAATTCCGAGGACAAACAAACGTTGGAAATTGGAACAAAACCCACGCGTTTGCATGATATTTCTTCCCTGTTAATTTTTCTAAACAAAATTTTACAAAATAATGCGCGGAATAGTAATATTCCAAAATTAGTAATAATTGGGTGCATTATAATAATAATAATAGCATTTTATAGAGCGCCTTTCACCCGAGGGTCACAACGCGCTGCACATATGAAATGTTTTTGATGGATTGTCATTTGCCATTCAATCAAAGTGTTAACTTTAATTTATAAACGTAATTATCTGAAGCAGCGAGATTCATAAACTCGGTCAACCCTGCAGGGTTTGTTGCCAAGGTGAGTTCAATTACAATCAATGAGCAACGGCAATAAGTACTTCCCACGGGAAGTCTACCAGGGACGGCTCACTGGGCGGAGACCTAGAGGCCGACCCAGGACACGCTGGAGGAATGTTATCCTTCGGCTGGCCTGGGAACGCCTGGAATCCCCCAGGAAGAGCTGGAATCTGTTGCTGAGGAAAGGGATGTCTGGTCCACTCTCCTTGGACTGCTGCCACCGTGACCCTCACCAGGATAAGCGGTTTAGAAAACGGATTGATGGATTTGTTTGCACCTTATAACTTTATCATCATCGTCACTTTTAAAGCAACGAGTAAAATGTAAACAATATTTGTCTAACAAATGCAGAATACATCAATAGATCATAATATGCATTCATGCTTGTATAATGGGAAAAAAACCTAAATCAGATTAATGTGTTTTAGATTATCTATCGTTAATTACTGCACGGACAATGTATTTGTCGTTCATTACACAAGGTTTTTTGCATGCTGAGCATTTAGTCAATTGTGCTAATAATTTCTCTCTTGCGCTTTGGTATTGAAAGCAGTGGAATCGTGGACTCATATTTCATCATCGTAGTATATAATATGCCGAGATTTATAAAGACCCCTTTCGTACTGATGTAGGTTTTCACGGCTCGATTCATGATGGTTGCTCTTCAGAGCTTTCCTTTCAAGATAGCCGTGTCACTGAGCGCTCTTCCTCTCTCCCTCGTGACGTTTTGCCTCTCATGTTGAACGCCTGATGATGCTTCACACGTGCGAGACGAAACGTTGCGAGGGAGAGAGGGCGAGCGCTCGACACGGCTATCCCGAAAGAACAGCTCTGAAGCTTCTTAATGGGCTCCAAAGATACCTTTTCATAAACTAGTGTTTAAATGTACCTTAATGCTGCTGGATATTCTGTATGCAATCTATATTGTTTCACAGAATATAATTACACAAGCAATTGACATAATTTAAACGGTTCAGAAAAGTGAAGCAGGCTAGGGCAACCTGCTACAGTAAAGAATGATATCAAAGTGGGAGCCAAGGATCTGATTGACTGGCATCCGATCATGGGTATATCCCTGCCTTATGCGCTGTGTCTGCCGGAGTAGGCTCCGGCTCACCGCGACCCTGTTCAGGATTAAGCAGTTTCTGACAATGGATGGATGGAGCCAAGGAACGGACTGGGTCAGCAGGACGTTCACAGAGGGGATTGGTCCAGCGAGGGGAATCAACACAACGCCGGATGGTGCGAGGTGGTGCTGACTTGAGAAGGCCTTCATCCACTAATGGACTGACCACGGTTGGTGTTAATGATACCAGTGGTGTCAAGTCCCGTTTGATATGGGGGACACATTGGCAGATTGCTATTGGAGCTCATTAAGAAGCTCATATAAACCATTGTCGTGCTGGAGATGGGTGCATAGTCAGATAAAACAATGGGTCAATTGAGCCGGGGAAAATCAGTGGGGAGAATGCGGTTTTCCTGTCGATTTAACTGTCAAGGAAAAATGTCCTCAATGGGCCACATCATGGCACTCGTATATCAGACTTCCACGCCTGTCCTCTCAAGGCGAGAATTATTACGCGTTCCGTCCCGTCGAATCCCACGCGAGGCAAGTTTGACTATGTCACCAATCACGAATGTCCGCGAACGAACGTCCAGGCTCCATTAAAACTGCACCCCAGAACGATCGAGACTTCAGCTCGGCAGCCCACAGGCAGCGGCGAGTTATTTAGAGATCAAAATCAATTGCGCCATACCTCATTTGGCACAGAGTGGCCAAGATTTACATAAATTTGACCACCCACTAACACAGTGAGTCATCGCTAATCGTGTTTATATATTTATTCTCTTGCACCGATGCTGTTTGTGGTGAATAGTTTGACTACTGACCATACATCTTGTTTATAGACATGTCTAGCCCACACAGAGAGACTTGATTTCTCAGAATTAACTAGGGAGGGATGTTTGGCCAAGCTAAAGTTTGTATTGACTTGTCTTGGGTTATAGCCAGAACCCCAATGTTAATGACCATGTCCTTTATCAAAGAGACCTGAGGGATATTTAATGTGCGCAGCAGACATTTCCAGAGTAAAAGAAAGCCTCTCCTGCGGTGCATTGCCTATTAACGTGGTACTGTGATTTTATTGAAGTTCTGGCCCAGAGAAGACACAAACAGCCATGTGCCTTTTAACAACTTGTTGTTTTGTGCTGTGTCAATCAATGGCCGTGCCAACATATGAGTGTTCTGATTTCCGATGAGACCACACTATAAAATAACAAAAGTTCTGCAATTGATGGTTGCTCTTCAGAGCTGTTATTTCGGGATAGCCGCGTCGAGCGCTCTCCCTACGTGTTAAGTTATTCACCGTATAGTTAAGGTTTTAATCAAATCTCATGTTTTAGGGTAAAAAACTATGATATCAAACATCTGTTCTGAGTATGGCTGCAATGCCATTAGCAAACACTAGAAGCGCCGACTCCACGTGGGTTGTGGTTCATTAGGAGGTCGTGAACCAAACAGTTTGAATTCAAGTGTAGGTCAGACGGGTCAAGTAACACATGTGTACTTACAAACGATACCCATCGCTTGTAAAAAAACAGAAAACGACCCCGTATTTCAAAACATACAGTGTGTGATTTCCCCTGACATCATGATTAGTCATCACCGTCAGCCATGGTCAATCCACTGCTGCACGATCACGAATCCGCGTAACGTGCGGATTGTTTGTGATTCGCGGCGGTTCCCGTAATCCGGATTGAGAACGCTTCACGGAGCACAGACCGCGCTCCGCATTCGAGGCCGAGCTGAAAGACAACGACGTCCAGAAGCTGACCATCGTGCTTCGAAGAATCGCAAAGAAGAAGAAGCAGTGGACGGGACTGAAGCGGAGCTGCAGGGACATGTGGAGGTATGATTTCAAAATAAATATTTTGCAGATGTTATTGTTTTATTCGGACATCTGGTAAGGATGCCCCCTGGGAGGCTCCACCGGGAAGTCTACCATGCGCTGCCCACTGGACGGAGACCAAGAAGCCGAGCTAGGACAAACTGGAGGGATTCTATCTCTCGGCTGGCCTGGGAATGCCTGGGAATCCCCCAGGAAGAGCTAGGAAAGGGATATCTGGTCCACTCTCCTTGGACTGCTGCTGCTGCGACCCTCACCAGGACAAGCGTGGCCTCCCTGTAATAATCCACGGCTTGCTGCAGCGAGGGAGTATTGATGTCTGCTTTATATTATAACAACAACGAAAACCGGCAGGACAAGCGGTTTAGAAAATGGCACTTGTGCCAGGCCAGGTTCATCTTGATGGCTCGTTAAGTGTCATCGGCGAGAGGTCACGGGATAGACCCAGGTGCGTTGGGTTGATCGACTGAGATGACTGGCCGAGGCACCACCTATGCTCTCCCCCCACTGTGCCAACTGCTTTAATTTTAGCCACGTGGAAGCAGGATCTCTGGGGAGGTCTGAACCGTGTACCCAATGCAGCCATAGCAGCTGCATAAGTCAGAGTCCTGAGCAGTGATATTGAGAATAAGTCCTAGCTTTCCCTTAAGCAGCCCAAAAGCCTTCATCCAGAAGTGGAGCGATGAAATCTGTGTGCAGGTGCTAGGTGGATTTTCACATCGCAAGGTCCTGAGAGATGGCAGTGGCTCAGTGAGGCCTTCATCCAACAGTGGATAGACCAGGGTCGATGATGATTTCTTCTCTGCGTTCGATGAAACAGTTGTATTTTTTTAAGTAGAGCATCTACATAAGACTTGAACCATAAATCAATACACATCGAGATTGAAAGAATCTTGAAACATGCACATTGAATTGGATGCAAGCTCTAGTATACAAACACATGCATTCTGACCGAATTGTGCAATAGGCCACACGGTCGAAATTTAATCATTTTATGTTAGGATTTTTATATTACAGAGTTTATAAAAACACGTTTCTTACACATCAACAACTAAGCAGTTTGTGGTATAAATTTAAAGTTGGAAAAATCTATAAAGGTTTACATCTGTAAGCTGAGAACACTGTTTTGAAGACATCAATTACACTTACGTTGAGTAATTAATAATGGCTGACGAGCAAGTGAGTGGTGTGGGTTAGCAGATGTACTTTTGTAGACTCACTTCAATCAAAGTGTGATTTGCTCCTTGCTTCCTTATAATAATAATAGCATTTTATATAGCGCCTTTCACCCGAGGGTCACAACGCGCTTTTGAGCAACACTCTCTCAATTTTCCACTTTTTTTAGTTCGTTGTATCGCATGAATCCCACTTCCAGAGCTTGCAAGCTCCCATCTATGAGCAAAACAATGTGGGAAGACATGTAACCAGAAGTTGATTGATAAAACGGTGTACTTTAATGGCATCATTAAAGGTACAAATAACGATACGGCTCAAACTATGTTAAAGTTTGTCATTTGAACCACGTTTGCGTTGAAAATGGGAACCGGCTAAAGCAGGAATGGAACTTCCTTCCAATTAGAGTGTTTGTGCACCATACCGTCCAAATTGGAATAGTCCACTTAGCTATAGAGTATACTGTATTATATTTTCAAGTTGTCTGGACAACGATGTCTACATACCAAATATCGTGGGGGCGGTTAACAATACACAACATAACGTAGCCAATAAGTAATGAAAAACATCTAAAATAGCAAGCGCACATCCTCCACTGCATGATACGACCTTTAGCAGTGTAGAGCTGTAAGATAAGGCTGCAACTAAACAACGGATTGAGATCCAAGGACTAGGTATGGGAAATTGTGCTTCCATTTCAAATTGTTCGAAGCAATTAATATCGGTTTCTGTCCACCAGCTAAACACTCATACATGACCTTAGCCATTTGTTCCCTCCTTGCTTGTTGTAGAATTATTATTAGTTTCCCTGTTGCATTTTCTTTTGTCCTTTGTCTTATAATTCGTTGCTGCCGCTTGACTCTCTCGGTTTTCTGTCTCCCCGTTGTTGTTGTGCCGTTCTCTCCACAGCTCGGGCGGGGGGGGGAACCCAATAAAAATTATTGCTGATTTTCCGTGCTCTGTCGTTGTTGACATGTCGTTCTCTCTGC
The DNA here is from genome assembly GCA_036362915.1 of Geotria australis. Lineage (NCBI taxonomy): Eukaryota > Metazoa > Chordata > Hyperoartia > Petromyzontiformes > Geotriidae > Geotria > Geotria australis. The sequence goes on along the minus strand of JAZEWU010000034.1, from coordinate 974,399 downwards.
AGCTTTGTGCAGCGCTTTGTGACCCTCGGGTGAAAGGCGCTATATAAATGCTATTATTATTATTTAAAAAATCCATGAGATTCAGTGACGCTCTCTTGGGTAAATCATTGGCACTATTAACAAAGCAAGCATATAACACCGCGTTTTGGTTGTTAGCATGCACAAATTTACAGAATAATAATAATCCATCATACTTGATTACATAAAAGATAAAGGTGCAACCTACACTTCAAGATGGCGTAGTCTTTGTGACAGAGCTGGATGTTTTTGACAGTTGTTATATAACGTATCATTGATGTCCACACACACACAAACACTCAGCAGAATAGTTGTCTTGGCTGTGCAAGCAAGGAAATGATAAACAATTAAGGCACTCAAGTCGACGTTGCGCCTCATACACATATTTACGGGAACATATGGAAAACAATCACAGCTAATACACTAAAAGTATGAATCCTGTTGGGAATTACATTGTCATTAGCCTATATATGTATATTTTTTGCACAACCTGCTACCCTAGGCAATTACTGTTAGTAATTGAAATAATATTAAAATTCCTCTAAATTTAGGCTTCAAGATGGCACACTGTTCTTGCAGTAGACACACAAAAAAATAAGCATTTGTTGTTGTGTTAATTAGGTCTGAATTCTCATTGTTTGGATGCTACAACACTCAGACTGCCAGATGCCACAACAGGCTGTTTCTGCTGAGTTCTTCCCTCAAAGCGTTTCCAATCTCACATCTTTTCTTTCCCTCAGCAATATGTCTGTACAATAAAAATGCAAGTCATCTATAACACCCACACCAGTTTAAATTTGTCACAAATATTAAAGCTGTCTTCTCCGGGATGTAATTTCTTCGGAGAGCGCTACATGGCTGCACCTTGCAATGTTTTCATTGATAGCGTATGATGTGCCTGAACAACGAATTGATCACGACGGTTGTGATATATCGTTGAAATGTAACACTCTGGAACAGAACATGGGTACCGGAAGGGAATAGACATACAATTACTTTCAATGCACTCTATACCCATGGCTGCTACACACAGTGATTTTTCTTGTGGCCCTTTCGCATAGCAAGGAGTCAATATGACATATGTAAGTTAATGTACTGAAGGAGGTTTTCACGGCTCGATTCATGATGGTTGCTCTTCAGAGCTGTTCTTTCCGGATAGCCGTGTCGAGCGATCCCCCTCTCTCCCACGCGACGTTTTGCCTCCCATGTTGGAAGCATCATCAGGCGTTATGGTTGTATATGGAAATTAATGGCGATATACTAACAATATGCACCTTTTGTAGGCCACACTCACAAACGAGTACTTGTCATGTCAACAGGTTCTCACCTGATGCAATAGCTGTCAATCGATCAGTCGATCAATAATGTTTAACTTTACATGAGCAAAATGAGCATGTGTTAATACGCATACAACTGACATGTATACATAAGAACGAAATGACAGCTTACATTGATGTTGAGCAGCAATGCATCATGGCGTTATTTTTGCAACGCTTTCTATCGAAGGCTGAAAGCCTCTACGCATTAGCTCTGTATTTCCATCTGCCTATAACGGAGGGGGGCGGGGTGGTTTTATGACAACTCCTGTGAGGATGATCCGATATGGACAAAACAGTAGCATAAAGTCGTGTGGTTATCGGGACTTGCGCTATTGAAAGTCAGCTGAATAGGTAGAGTGGTTGTGCCTCCAGCCTCGTTGGCAGGCAGCAGCACTCTGAGCCACGCTTCCCGTCGTGGCCGACAGACGCACCGCTTCAGGGACGTCTGGAGCATTCAACAAGGCCGTGGTGGAATTCCCAATCCATGCATATGCACGATTTGTCTTGCTTCATAATGTTTATAGTTTGCTTGAACAAACCATCAGGCCCAGCTACGAGACAACGGTTCGGGCTAGAAATAAGAAAGTCCGGTGATAAATATGTGACCAGTCAAGTTGACAGCATTTATTTAGTTTTCCGTTCATGCGATTCAGCAGGGAGCATGATTGTCCGCGAGCGATTCACTTTAACCCTATTGCATATAAATTACCACAAATACAACATTATCCTTTAATAAGGCAGGTGGGTGCTAATGGTAAATTGGAGTCAGCACTCAACATGCTCCCATAAGCACAGCTAGATTATTTGTCGGTCGCTCACGAACCGTGTCAATTCATCCAACATTGGCTGCCGTCGTTTACTCGAACATTGGCCAACAAGTCCAAGGGTAACACAATAATGTGGTGAAGATTTGAAAGGGTTATCGTGGTGAGACTCAACACGTGGCAGTGCTATGCTGCACTGACGCTGCCCCCAGTCAGGAGCACAGTCAACCATAGCAACACATAAAGAGGTTCGTGTCTTGCTGTGAAGCAATTGATGTGTTGTGCATTTAAAACTTCATTCTTCAGAATTGTCAAATTTGCTGTCACGTTTAATGAATTCAGCAGCCCACATACGAAACTCTTCGCTAGCCATGCAGGAAGCCCATTGTGTCCATTGACGTCAAAGAGAAAACGTGTGCATGCTGTCTCATAACAGAAGGGCAATTCGTGTATTTTTTTACATTTCCAGAAATGTTCACTAAAATAGATACGTTAAAATAAGGTTTCAACATCCATTTCATTCACAAAAAACATGTATGCCAGATTTTGACACTCACCCTACCAGCATCGACATAGTTAGGTGTCACGAGCGGTAATGTGGAAGTCATCCCACAATGTGTCATCGCAATTAATTACTTGTAATTGGTGACATATGAAAAACTATATGCACATTTATACAGTGTATTAGTGTCTCGTGTATATAGTTACCCCTTGAACTCTAACAAGCATTTCACCGGTTTTCCAGTCTCCTATATATAGCGCCCTGCCATTTAGTATTTAGCCTGTCTTCACTGAACCCTTTTCAATGCATTCCATTGGGCCAGCATTGCTCTTTGCAGTGGGTGTTGCTTTTGTTTTTCTGTTGAATGTTATGGTTAATAGGCTGCCGTGAAGTTTGGGGCTGTAGCTGCTCATGCGCGTGTGTTGGCGACTTGCTCTGTGTTCACGTGACCATGTGGGTTTGTGGCAGCTGTCACTTCATTTGACAAGATTCCTGGCACTCCACTGACACCGTGGCTGAAAGTAAGGTGAAAATGGAATAACCGAGGGCAAGATTTTACTTGTGAAATGCAGTCCATCTATTTGCATGTGTGTGGTGGTAGGCGGGCCGCTAGTGTAGCGTTAAGTGCCGCGTGCTCTGAACCTGGCCATCTGAGTTTGAGTCCCGACCGTGGCCAACGCCAGTGACAATTATCTCAACTGGTCCTGGGCCTGGTGTGATGTGTAACTATTGCCAATGGGGAGACAAAGGTGGCTGGGTGTGATGCTGGTTACATACATCCTCACGTGCAGCACATGCCTGTCTTCGTAGGTGCTCCTCGCAAATTGCTCTACCCCTGTAATCCTGGGGAGCAATGCTGCTATGTGCAATCCATGAGTTCTTCTTCCTGTCTCTCAGTGCAATTAAAAGCATGAACATTTCCATGCTCACATGTCAATGCCCACATTTCTAATCCATATTCTAGTTTACAATGATTACAAACTTCCTTTGGAGTGTTGCTTGAAGTTATTAACTACACTTTATTTGTTACAAACGCATGCTAATCTGCTCAGAGCCACCTTTTCCCGTCATTATTTTGATCACAGTCTGTCCTTGCTTCCTGCCTCAGGTAATCACACTCGAAAGTGTTCTCCAGCTGTGATACTCAAAGTGAGCAGTGAATTGCAGCATTTTGAGATCTTGGGAGTTTCCCCAGCAGGCAACTGGCTTCGACATTTGTCATGAAAATTTAATGACAGCTTGATGCCCGTTACTAACTGGAGAGGTATGTATATGAACACAGTCCTTGGAATCAGTAATGGAAGTACCCAAGTCGTCAAACTTTGTGACTTTTGCTCTGGAGGGAATCTTTATTAACATGTTCTTCCAGAGATAGAGATATCTGGCATTTGCGATCTGTGACAATATTTTAATATGTATATGAAGAGATGAAGTGATAAAGAGTCTTGCAGCCTGCCTCGTGAAATGACAGATGTGCTCCACTTTAAATATATTTCATTCAAGGAAAGACAAAAAATGGTAATATATGGTGCTGCCACATACCACGATTTACAGTGTGTCTTTCAAAAATAGCATACGTCTACCTGGCATTGATCCACACAAATAACGACTCATTTATCGTGTAAATTTATATATGTATTGAATAATAACAATTAAGATATTTAATGAAATACATTAACCCCAACGCTAATTTTTAAAGAAGCAGTAATAACATGCTCATCTCACGGAGAAATTAGCATCTGCATAAAACGGTCATACCATTGTTTAGAAGATGAGGAATGCAGTCGTGAATGTTCAATGCGAGCTACCTTTACACTGATGCATATACGATTTATTATTCATGACTGTGTGGTTTGTTTCTGATCTTGTCATGGGCTTTTTCTGCTTCCGGAACCTATTTCACCGTTTGCTGCCACATGTAGTTATGTAGACCACATGTTCAGTGACCCATCCATCCATTTTCAGAAACCGCTTAATCCTATACAGGGTCGCGGTGAGCCGGAGCCTATCCCGGCAGACACAGGGCGCAAGGCAGGGGAACACCAAGGATGGGACGCCAGTCCATTGCAGTGCGCCTGGGGAAATTTAGTCAGTTCGCCAATTAACCTGTTCAGTGACCCATGCATTGCAAAGCAGTTCTGTGATTCTTTGGAGCTCAGATACAATTATACCTCCCCCTCATAAGGTGTTCCATGGCAGCTCAGCATTTTCACAAAGACACGAACAGGTCATCCTGCATTACTTGAGCCGTTTGTGGCATCAATACAGCCTTGTTTGATGGGTTTTAACCTCAGGGTCACTGTAACGACCACCTGTATGACCTCACGGTAGCTTGGATATAAAGGTAATGCCAACTGGACAATAAGCACCTATCTCTCAGGCCACTATACCAGGCAGGTTATTTTTATTTTTTACCAATACTGTGTGTGTAAATATCAAGAAGGTATAAAAAGCGGGTACAGTGTTTATTTGGGAATAGATGTGACAGGTTGTGAAATCATAATCTGGATCTGTAGTCCGTTTGCTTTGTTGTCTACGAGTATTTTAGATTGATAAAATGATTGATAAAATGGCTTAACAAGTGAAGGAATAGTGTTCAACATTTCACGATGGCACGAAGAATATTCATCACCGACGTTTTGCCTGGTTGTCTCTGTATTTGACACTAACTTTGTCAAAGCAACCGAGGCCAATGCATTATTCAGTTACATTTGCAAAGAGTTGAAAGAATTGTAAAAAGTACACAAACCTAAACAACAACAGAAACCAGCAATAACACCAATAAACTGACATTTTCTAACCACACAATGCTGGCAGTGAGGATAATATAAATGTGCTCGATGGACTTAGCTGATATTTACCGCACTCACAGTTGCCAAGAGGTGGAAACTTTCTCACATATCTGAGTTATTATCTGCCAAAGTTACCAATTTTCCGCTAGCCACACTGCTCACCTTTGCCTGAAAGAACAAAAAATACAATGTCCTTCCTCTTTGTGAGGAAAAAAAATATAAACGTAATGGTTAAATTTTAAGCAGATGCCATCCTAGTCACAATTTGCATAGTTATTATATTGCTTCTCAGCTATTACTTCACAGCCGCATGAGTAATGAAAAATTCAGATATGTTATTGTAACGTGTGCAAAAAAAATATTGTTCATTTCTTCTAACAGCAGATATTTTTAATTTCAAAAGCTCGGTTCTCGTTAATAGTTGTGAGTTTATTCTCTTGGATCCCGTGCGTGACAGCGCTCAGATCGAACGCGTGTGTTACGGGAAGTTTCGATCGAACGCGCGCTCCTTACGACTGCACGACTGATGCGATTTCTCTCGCCATTTTGCCATCAAGCTGATGGCTCTGATATGATTTCACAATACTCTCGTGGCATATATTTATTTTTTTCATATCCGTATAGGTCTGATGCGTTGCATTTAACTGTAAAAGTGCGAACAAAAGTCCGGATGATGATTTACAAGGCCAGACTGTCATCACGGGGCCCTTGATGTGCTCCCGTGTCCACCGTCGAGAGTTTTCCCGGAAACTCTCGCGGAAAGCGCCAAGAGCGCACGTCAATTCAGCCGACTATAATTCCATCAATATGATGATCCCTACCCCTCCATTTGTTGTTCTGTCAAAGCGATGACAGATTTATCGATATCATTAAAAATTAACAACGTTAATTCATGTTACATGCTATTATCATTACTACGTCTACAGGACTGCGCGAGTCGGCAGCAGATTTCGCAGCTATTCATCCAGCAGCGGATTGACCGTGGCTGGTGATACTACAAAAGTGTACGTAATGTGCATATAATGCTAGACTGCATATCCACATCCAAAGAGCGGATTCCATTTTCACAACAAAGAATTTAAGGATATTTTTAGGCAACCCATTGTGGTAAGCCAGTTACCTGAATCTCGGAACAAAACATCTCAAGAATGCTGATGAAGGCCTTCTTCCTTTGCAGAAACTGTATGTCGGCTCTTTTCCGCAGGTCATTACTGTCAAATCTAATTCTAGCAAAGAAGATGGGGTTTTATAAAGTGTATTGTCCCATCGCTCGGCGGCATCAACATGTGCAAAAAGACTACGAATGAAAAAGGTTGTTACAAGCAATCGCTCACATTTCAATGGCATCGCATTCTCAACGTTAGAATGCCCCACATATCTCGCTCTCTCTCGATACGTTACGTAAGATGACTGCAATTATACCTTTTTTGTTAGCCGCAGTGTAGCGTCTTGCAGCTTTCGCTTTAATAATAGACACGATACAAATAGTGAGGCGTCGAGCTGAGCTCAGTGAGCAAAATCCTGATGAAATGGGTGTCGTTTTAGTCGTCTTTTTTGCATGTCGAGGATGTTGGTGGTCTGTTGAAGATGTACAGATACTGAGGCGTGGAGACAATGGTACTGAGGCAGGTACGTCTCAGGATATATGTTATCAAATGTTATGTATTTTGTATCAATAATGTATATGATTCATCTAATGTACAGAAAAACGGAGGACCAACATGACGGACCCTATTACCCGGAGCGTTATCCGGGATGTTACTCCTGTTATCTGCAGGTCACCGTCGGGTAATTGAACGAATTTGCCACGTGACGTCTTTTATAAATCCATCCATTATCAGAAACCGCTTGATCCTGTGCGGGGTCGCGGTGAGCCGGAGCATGTCGAGCATGTCGAGGATGTTGGTGGACACAGGGCGCAAGGCAGGGCTAAGACTATCTACGACAAAAACTGCGGCTAAGAGACGTCATGGAAGTGCAACGGGTGTCTTTGAAGCACGACGTGTGCGCGCGTGCGAGTGCGAATCACTGGGCTTCAAATAAGTGTGTGGGGGTGTAGCTCCACGTTCGCAACAAATACGTAGATCTAGGGACACGCGCAGAGACACACAGGGAAACACACCGAGACGGAGACGGACACGGGGACACACGAAGACTCAAAGAGACGAAAGGGACACGGAGGCACCCTTTTTCTGTAAGTGCCCGTGAGCAGGGCTCGTCGCTTGAAGGGAATATGGAACACGGTCGAGGATGATAGTGGAGCGGCAGTTAAGGGAGAGAACGCGTTCAAAAGGTCATCCCTTTGGGAGCTGGATGGATGAACTCGGCTAGTGTGCCGGTGCTGGGTGGATCGTTGCATCGTGCGATCTTGAGGGATCGCAATGGCTTGGGGAGGGCTTCGTCCTGCGGTGGATTGATCATGGCTCACGATCATGATGAGCATCTTATCACTGCCTTTCCCGAGCGTACATTGTCCACGCACTCCCATAAATTAGATCATGCATTTCTACGAGCCGCAATGAATATATTTCCTGGTACTTGAGTGAGCAAATTAACAATTGGTGATGAGTCTGCATAAATTGAAACGTTCACGGTTGCAGAAGCACAATAATTCACATTTGCATGCGCAAAATTACACAAACACGCATGCTGAAATACGTATTATATCTGTGAACTCAGTATATACACAGATGCACGCACAAATTATTGTTTTAAACCCGTGAAAATAAAACACACGTATTTTCTTTAGCGTGCATTTGGTGAATTGTTTGTAGAACATGAAGCAGGAAAATCGGAAACATATCCGACAGTATTTAATATTTCAATAGCTCTGCATAGTGGGTTTACGTTGTTTTTTTCAATCGGACTCTTCAAATGTAATTGCTGGTAGCTTTAGCAGCCTGATAATTGGTTAGTACTGCAGTCCACGGATTACTGCTCATGGTGCTTTCTTTGGTTAGTTTTCATTCAACAAGCGCTATGTTTTCTTGGACCCCTACATCTGCATCTTCCTCCGTGCTGATCACGTTGACGTTGTTGTTGTTATGTTCTGAATCACCACAGATCTCCCTTAAATAGTTTCTGGGAAACTAGTTATACAGGACTTTCCGTGTAACAAATAACCACTGATTGGTTGATGAAGTTTAACGAAAGGTTACATAAAAATCCCGTCAGTCCAATTCGCTCACATGCAGCGTGTTGCCCTGATGAATACCTTTGTCATTTAAATATAAAACACAAGCAAGTGAATCCGGAGGGCATTTCTCGTGTAGTGGTTAATAAATATTGTGATTTTGATGACGAGAGCAAATTGAGCTTTTGAATTGCTGCTTTTCTGTTCTATTGTTTAATACAATGCTCCAAGGAAAACAACGGTTGCCAGAAATGAATGTAATTCCTAAAAAAATAGTAAGTACTGAAAAAAAACCTCATTCCTTTGTGTACACATATTGCCATGTCATTTGGTCCATGGGGAAATAATTAAACACATTTTTTTCACATTAACGCAAAATTATTATTATTGTTGATCTCCATTTGAGGAGCATAAATAACTGAATAGGCAGACTAAATGTCTCCTTTATACAGGATGCGGTAAAAGCCGCTTTTATCAAGAATAATCATTTGATGCGTCAAGAGTTCGAGATGTTGAGTAGTAACAAAGCCTACGAGTTAATTGTAGTAACAAAGAACTTTACCGCCGTGCTGCATGTTGTCCAGGTGTCCAAACATGTGTCTTTAATATGATGGAAAATTCTAAGTAGCTTTATCACCCTGAGAATTGTGTACTGAACTATTTTTGTAAAACGAATAAATATTATTCCTCACAGAGTGATTTCCCACAGTCCAAAGACATGCTGCTGCATAGGTTAATTGCCCTGTGAAGGACTGGCGTCCGATCCTGGGTATAGCCCTGCCTTGCGCCCTGTGTCTGTCAAGATAGGCTCCGGCTCAGCGCGACCTGTACAGGATTAAGCGGTTTCTGACAACGGATGGATGGAGTGATATCACTGTTCTGGGTAAGGTAGAAGCGTTCACGTCGCGATCCCTGTCAGATAGTACTTGGTATTGCCTGCGAATTCTACCAAACACTTCGAGGCCGAGCTGAAAGACAACGATGTCCAGAAGCTGACCATCGTGCTTCGAAGAATCGCAAAGAAGAAGACTGTTCTGGGAACCGCAAATGGATGCTGTCAAGTCTCCTGATGTGTCATCCACAGCACGTTCGCACCTGTTACTGAACGGACACCGGAGTTGTACACTTAAACTTTGTGTTGCTTTCAGACTCGATGACAGGATGTGGCCATAGGCACTGCTGGATTTCCTGACTCGCGAGTCCATTCAACCAAACCAGCTTCACCACTCCGTCACTGTAATCGCCCTCTCAAGCGCTCAAAAGTCAAACTCATAATGCTGCATCACGCAGATTAAAACAGACACTATCTGGCATGGCAGGTAGAACATGCTTAATAAAATGAACAGAAACTAATCAGACTAGTTTTAAGAGATGCCAAGAAAATTCGTGGGCAGCGAAACTAATGCCAGTCAACTATGGAATACCATAACAATTATAAATTAAAACTGAATGTTATGAACTTGCTTTGGAATCCCACAGCGATCAGACATTTCTGTGAGACTATCATATAACCCCGTAGTAATTATATTTGAATTTTAGACCCATTGGTGATTCACTATACGTAGAGAATTGCAGATCAATAACAATGTATGCTGACCATATGAATTCTCTCCAGAATCCCATGGCAAATAGAGTTACGTAATGCCAAGCCCCTCTGTCCGTTCGCTGCAGGATAACGGCCTCCCGACATGTTGGTCACTGTGATTGTTTGATCATACTTCACTGTATTCCTCGGGTTGTGAAGACGTCCGTCAGGACCGGTTCAAAAATACCTCGCCACCGATATTAGCCGTGGCTCCGAAAGCGCACAGGTCACCGGGTTCACAGCCCAGCATGATAACCGGTGTGACACCAATTGCCCGGAACCCCAACCCACCCAGACTCCCCCGCTCACACCTCACCCCCCCACGGGGACTCACAATGAAGCGTGAGATTGTTATCAAGTCACAATGTACAGCCCTTAACAATTATAAGTGACTGTGACAGTATAATAAATTCATCGTGGAAGCTCATAGCAATGACAATTGAAGGTGAAATATTGACATTATTGTAATGTCCTTCCTTACGTTTGAAAGAAGCGGCAATTAAACAATGAGCGCGACAGTTCTGAGTGATAACTTCATACCACTCGCTGCAGCAGAACCCCCTATAAACGTATTCTCATCTCTCATCTCACTATCAGAAACCGCTTGATCCTGGTCAGTGTCGCGGTGAGCCGGAGCCTATCCCGGCAGACACAGGGTGCAAGGCAGGGCTATACATAGTATGGGACGCCAGTCCGTCACAGGGCACCGGGGGCAATTTAGTCCTCAGGCCAATTAACCTATGCGGCGGCATGCCTTTGGACTATGGGAGGAAACCGGACTGCCCGGCGAAAACCCACACGGACACGGGGAGAACATGCAAAAATCTACACAGTAAGGCACCCGAGCCGGCATTCGAACCCAGGTACTTCTTGCTGTGAAGCGGCAGCGCTACTCACCGCGCCACCGTGCTTGGGCAAAGTCAGTTAAAATAGTAGGTGGGTTGGTGGAGTCACGATGGGGACGATGCCCGGGCTGCAGTCCCGCCACGCTGCAGGCGATGCTTTTATGATCGATGTTTATTATTACAGAAGAAAATACCCCGTGAGCTTGCAAGCTCTGGAAGCAAGATTCATGCGATGCAACAATGACAGGCGTTACCCGTGATGCATTCGGCTCCCCCCTCCTCCCGGGGCTGCTCATCATCATCACATCGTCAATTCTATTCCATCTTCTCCCACTGTGTCGGCTAACAACACAAACACCTCGCGTCTGCCTCTCACAGAGGTTGACTTGAGCAGGGAGGTGAGAGCGATCAGTATTTTAGAAGGGATGCTTAAAACCACGTAATCGTGTTTACTGAAAACAATCTACACTCTACTTGTATCACTATTGTGTTTGCTTATTGATTTGTTTCACATTTTGTCGCCAAGCACAGTCCTCTGTATATAGCTCGGATTATTAATTATTTATTTTTGCCCTCCTAACATCCATCCTTTCTCACAGCAACTTCACAGATATAGCCAATCGCTCGCGATATAAGACTCAAACTGGGAGATATGATAGATAAGTATTTGAGGATGAGCCAATTTTTTTTCTCACGATTCCGTCAAATTCCATGACCCTTCCTGGACCTCAATACACGCCAGCTGCAAACATTCAAGGAAAAAAATACATTCTGCTTCAAAACTTTCAACGAGGGGAAATTGGGAAAATAATGTATTTCTCGAGAAACGAAAACGAGAGCCCTATAATGGGTAACGGATTAATTACTCGTTACTGCATTGCATTGTAGAATTAAGTATTGAATGAAAGTGATAATTAGTCTCCCCTTATGACTGTATCACGCTGCCGAGAGGTCTTGATCACACACACACCATCTCAGAATGCCCTTGCTTCGATTTAGGCTCCAAGCAGTGCATGCGTGTATATCCACTACCAAGCAATTTTACAAACAAAAACAGCCAACGTTGCTTTTTTGATAGTAAAAAGTAATTTCAGTTGTCAGTATTCAAATGTCTAATTTAATGTGCTGATTATTTTGTACACATAAACTCTGTGGAAATATCCATCCATTTTCAGAAACCGCTTAATCCTGTACAGTGTCGCGGTGAACTGGAGCCTATCCCGGCAGACACAGGGCGCAAGGCAGGGGAACGCGGAGGATGGGACGCCAGTCCATCCCAGGGCGCCTGGGGAAAATTAGTCAGTACGCTAATTAATCGGGCAGCATGTCTTTGGACGGTGGGAGGAAACCGGAGTACCCAGCGAAACCCACGCCGACACGGGGAGAACAAGCAAACTCCACACAGAAACCCCCCCGAGCCGAGATTCGAACCAGGGCCCTTCTTGCTGTGAGGCGGCAGCGCGACCCACTCCGCCACCGTGCCGCTCTGTGCAAATGTCCCTGCAATCAATTGTCAAGACTCATTGATAACGCTGGGGGTCAAGGTAGAAGCGTTCACGTCGCGATCCCTGTCAGGTAGTACTTGGTATTGCCTGCGAATTCTACCAAACACTTCGAGGCCGAGCTGAAAGACAACGATGTCCAGAGGCTGACCATCGTGCTTCGAAGAATCGCAAAGAAGAAGAAGATAACGCTGAACCATCAAAAAGGTCTCTGTTTACAAGTCTTTTAATGCGATGAATTAATGCACCTCACAATGAACTAGAACAAAATATTCCTCTATGCTCTCTATATATAGACAAAAAATACGAGGTTAAAATGTCTCTCTTGAGTTGAGCACAGCCCGGGACAACACTCATAGAGCATATTCCATGAAATGCAGAAATGTCATTGCCTAGCGCATACTTGTTTCCACTATTCACCGTACTGCTGGTGGAAGGGCCTCAGTGGTTACACTGTCCTATTCTGCAACGCGGACCAGATGTCTCGGAAGATGTTTATTCTGTATCGATGTAGGTTTTCACGTCAGTTTCCACATAAAACCAGAACGCCTGATCGTGCCTCCAACGTGGGAGGCGAAACGTCGCGAGGGAGAGATGGAGATCGCTCGACACGGCTATCCCGAAAGAACAGCACTGAAGAGCAACCATCGACGTTTATTATTATTATTATTGTTTCCTCACTCGGCTTGATTCCACCAAGGAGTCTCAGTGAGTCTCAGTAAAAATAACGAGGCAGAGGACTGTTTATGTGCTGATCAGACGGTTCAGGTAACTCTATAGATAATGCCACACCTGGCATTGCCCATAACATGTTTACATTTGTATAGTTGTAGCGTGTTTATACTACATAATGCTTGCATGCAGCACAGCTGCGAAATACATTGTGAATCTAAACGTGTGAATGTTATAAACGAGTCAGCATTGGTGGATAGTGCTGTTTATATTGCTGTAACTCAAGGAACGATGGAATCTTGGCGGAAGCTTGCGGCATTGCGTCTCTAATGATAATGATAAGAGCAATAGACCAAAAATCACTGTACGAAACGGTTCCTCATTCAACCACTGCAACAGTTCAGCAGTATTATCAAACACCTGTAAAGTTTGCAAGTTTGAACCGACTAGCTATCACAGTGCGGCAGTCAAGAACATTGTGTGTGGGGGGACGTCTGCACGGTGTGTATTTATTCACCAAAACAAAAACCGGCGACATACATACATCAAAAAGTTGGGGAGGGGGGAAAAAGTTTGGTGACAATCACCGACAGCCTGCCATCTCATTACCGGCTAAATATGCCAAGGCACACAAATGGAGACCAGCTGAGATGTAGAGATGAGCAGCCGGTAGGCGGCTCTGAAATACAAAGCAACGCGAGACGGGAACCGGCAATAGCCGCGCGTACATCATCCCCCGTGACCGCGCATAAATTGACGCGGCGGTATATATCTCATGTCATGGATGCACTTCCAAATGTGTGTTGTCCGTATCCCCCCGTGCTCTGATTGCGTCGAGTCTCCGAGAGGGGGTGGGTGGTACGGCGCACTGCTGCCGGAGTTCCACTTGCATCCTTATATCGGATTGCCCTCGAGCTAGAACTATGTGTGTGTGTGTATATGTAACTTTTGTTGCGCGTTTGTTTTCAATCCATCCATTGTCAAAAACCGCTTGATCCTGTACTGGGTCGCGGTGAGCCGGAGCCTCTCCCGGCAGACACAGGGTTCAAGGCAGGGTTATGCCCAGGATGGGACGCCAGTCCATCACAGGCAGTCTAATTGCTTGTGCATGACTTTTGTTTTGGTCATATATTTCTAAAGCCTGAATTTGCAGTGCTTTTAGGTTCAATCAGTTCGCGTTTTCATTCACAACAGAATAACTTAACTTTGGAGATCAACCAACATGATAAGCCATGTTTAGGAAAGGTCTCTCTCCCATCGATCACATGCATGTTATCATTCAGGTTCTGAAGACAAGTGAATATAGATTATCATTGCATCAGATCTTTGCTGGCCAACACAAACCGAGACATAAATTAAAATACTGAGATTAAAAAAAATGAAATACACCAACAAATTCTCATTGACCAAAACGTATGACTGCATTCTCATAATACAGTACAGTATAATAATTTGTATCTGCAATGGGACAACCATGTGATGTTTTCGCCTTAACAAGGCCGTGAAGCATCACTATGGCAGATGCCGCACACACGACGCGTGCTGTCAATTTCGCACAGCAAGATTCAATCCCTCCTCTATGGTACTCAAATATAATATTTTTTTCTAATCCCTTAAAAGGGCACTCTGAGATTGCATTGTGTACTGAGGAAACGTCAGCAATTGATCGAACTTAATTACAAGCTGGCTGGGACGGCTCTCCCTGCGTCACCTAATTTCAGTAGCTCTGGAGTTATTGCAAAAGGGGTCTACGAAGCTTGTGCTGCTGCCGCTGTGTTGCTTCTGCTATTATCACCTCGGCGCACGTCGCCGCATGCACATCACACTTCCACCCCGAGCATGTGTGCGGGTGAATGAAGAGAGGAATTAGCTCCTGTGTGTCCTGAGGTTGAAGCGTGTGCAGGGGTTGCCACCGCCGATGCACAACAAACCGGGGCATATCGTGTGCAGGACACAGATTCGGAGAGAGTGCTGTACTGACGTGGGTTTTCACGGCTCGATTCTTGATTGCTTGCCCTACAGAGCTGATCTTTCGGGATAGCCGTGTCACTGAGCGATCTCCCTCGCGACGTTTCGCCTCCCACGTTGGAAGCATCAACGGATATCCCGAATGAATAGCTCCGAAGAGAGGGCCGTACGTTTAACTGGAAAAAAAAAAACCGGATTTGACCCTACAGTCTGTTAAGGCTATACGGGGGACCTTTGTCTTTGGTGTGGGATGGTGTCGGCGTACTGTCGGGGTACGATTGGTGTCGAGGTAGGAGAGTGAATGGGGAGGAGTTCCCGTGTTGACAGTGGAGAGAAAGTGAGGGAACAGAGGTTATAATACAGGATACAATATATACGATTGTTATTATACGGTCATGCTGTGGACGCTCAAAGACCTGCCGTATAGCCTTAACAGACTGTAGAGTCAAGTGGTGATAGCGAGCACCTATGAAGGCTAGTACGGCACACGACGGGGTGGGCGACCTGTACCACGCCGGCTGCCTTTGCCTCCCTAGTGGCGTTGTTTACACACCGCACCAGGTGCTCATTTGAAGCTGAGTCGACCTATTCCTGTGGCAAAAACATTCAAACAAAATGCTATGATAACAAACACTTAAGATGTGTTACGTTACCCTATTTAGTGCGGTGTTATTGCCGTAAAGGTTTTAGTTTACGCCGGAGAACAACACATGTTCTGAGAAAACAAGTTTTTTTTTATTGCAACAAATTACGTGAAAAAATATACGCGAGGATTTAGCTCGTGCGTATTGTATCACTAAACTGTAATGCCGCAATAAGTTTAAGAAACTGAGACGTTTTTCGTTTTATCATTTTAATGTATGGGTATAGTTGTAAAGTATTTGGTCCATGTATATGCCATCACCGGGGTCTGAGATAAACGGCATTGCGATCCTCTATATGTCCTGTACATATGGCAGAATTGACAATAAAGTTGAAATGTAATTGAATTTACTGTTGCATGTGTCGTATTAGTAATGTGTTGTCTAACCATCGCGCATCAACCCTTGTAACAATGTGTCCGACCCAGGCCCAATTTTCTTACAACCATATGAATCTATATATATATTATGTTGTATAGTATTCTACCGGTACGAATTCCAGCAGGGATAAAACATTTACGTGAAAAGGCGGCGTAATCTATGGGCCTGTAAACTCCCAGGTGTGCTTTATCTGACTACTGTAAAGTCTTGATCATAATTTTCACCTTAAACTTGTGACAGTCTACTTTGTTGTTTACAAGCAGTTCTCTACTCCCCCTGACACATCAGATTAAAGTAGCAACTTCACTGCAAGTAACTGAAAAGATGCTTTATCGTCTTTGGGCCACTTCTTTTTCACTCCACCTCCAACGCTCGCAGTGTTTAGATTTCCCCTTGTCTGTGACTGCTACTCGGGGATTTCAATCGCACGACTTGTGAGTGAAACTTATTAATGCTACCCTTGACTTGCGCGCCGTGCGGCTCACTGCCAAACGTTACTATTAAGGTACTTTTATTGCTCTTCCACTGTCAATGTCCACATTTATTAGGGCTGTGTGTCCGCCTACGATATACACGTTTGCAATTAACTCAAGTTGTCATTCACACTTTCATCCCATTAATAAATGAATCATCTTCTACATTTATCCTGAATCATGTCATGATGCCGTTAATAGACAAAATGACGAATTTTAATGCGTCAAGTGTTTTTTTTCTTTTGCAAAATCTAGGTGACGCCGGGAACTCCGGTTTCCTCCCACATTCCAAAGACATGCTGCTGCATAGGTTAATTGGCCTGCGGACTAAATCACCCCCGGTACCCTCTGATGGACTGGCGTCCTAACCTGGGTATAGCCCTGCCTTGCACCCTGTGTCTGCCGGTATAGGGTCCAGCTCACCGCGACCCTGTACAAAACTAAGCGGTTTTCTGACAATGGATGGATGGACATCCGAGAGAGGGACGCCCTCTGAGGAGATGGAGCGATGGAATTCGCCTGGGTGCAGACGCTCGGTGGGTCATTACACGCAGGATCGTGAGAGATGACGAAGGCTTGGGGGGGGGGCGCTCCATCCACCAGCGGATAGATCATGATACCATCTACTATATAGCTACTCCAGTTGTTCTCCACGTTGTGCCGACATACAGGCTGGTTGTTGAACTATTACTGATATACCCCGTAGGTGTCCGTATCATTTATCTAGCCTCTTTGACCCGGTTTAATACATTTCATTCACACGTAAGTCATCACGCGCATTGGTATGCAGCGAGAGGACACCGCCTCAAGCCTCGGCTGGTGCGCTGCAATTAAAATTCTGATTTTATGTCATAGAGGTTACACAGTTAGACTTCGTTATTTCGCAGTCGTTTTGATCCCTTCGTACGAGCGCGTGTGTATGTATTGCCGAGCGGCTGCGTATTCCCAACACCGTCCGGGAAACACGCAATCCGTAGGCACCAAAACGTTGTTCCCTTTTATACTCGACGCTTCGTGCGCATTTGTATTTCGTCGATCACCGTGCCCGCAAGGATGCCTCTCCCTCTTGCCAGTCGACCGTCCCAGCCCACGCACTAAACGCGAATGAATATTTTAACACCCGCGTCTCGAGCGCGTTACGAGGCCAACATTCTCGCCGTCCGCAACATGATTTCACACTCGTGCGCACGTTCACACACACACACACACCTCCCTCCTCCGTCTCCACCACCCCATCTCCCTCGCTCTTTTTCTCTCTCTCTCTTGGACCCCAGCCCCACGTCGTCCACAGCCCGGACTCCAGTCTCCTCCCACGCCGTGAGCTCACCGATTCCCAGCTCCCCCACAATTCTCAGTCACACACACACACACAGGGCGCGAAAACACCATCCTATTGCTTCCTCTCCTCTGCACCCCCCACCCACACCATCTCCTCCTCCGATCCGTTCCAATGTTTTCTGACAACGGGCTACTTACGCCGCCAACGGAGCCGGCTATTTGGCGAGCAGCGACCAGGCTAGCGAGACACACAGTACGCGAGACAGGCGCGCACACAGGCGAGGAGAGGAGACGGGGGTGGGTCGCTAAATTCCGCGTGGGAGACAACTGAGCCGTCCTCGCGGTAGCCGAGTGCGGGCTCCGCGCATTGGATCACGGAGGGTCTATCGCTCGCAGACTAGGCGGGCAAGGCTAGCCGACAAGTGACAGACGCGGACAGGCAAACTCGCACTCAGAAGTGTCGCTTCGCCGACAGACGACGCGCGGAGAGCGAGAGTGGAGCCACGATCGACGCTGGAGAGAGAGAGACACACACATAGAGAGAGACAGAGAGGTAAAAAGGGAGAGAAAAAGACGCGCATCTTCTGCTGGCGAGTTTGATGGCTGGCTGGCCGGCAGCTGCTGGCTACCTCTCAGCGGCCGCCGAGACCGAAGCCAGGGGACGTGACAAACTATAAGGTGTCTCACGACGCGTGTCTCACGACGCGCGGCGCACGTTGATGCGCCGGTGAAGCGGACGCGCGCGTCGGTGATGTTGTCGCTGCAACAACATCTCGCTCGACGATGCTGGCAGCGACAGCAGCGACACCAGCAAGAACAGTACAACAAGCAGCAACAGCAGCAGCAGCAGCAGCTCGTCGCCCCGCGCCGTCAGCATGAACGCCAGGAGCCACTGTCGCGCGTCTCTCGCCGTGTTCCTCAACTTCGTGGCGTTGCTCTTCTCGTCCACGGCCTTCGTGACCACCTACTGGTGCGAGGGCACGCAGAGGGTGCCCAAGCCGCCCTGCGGCCCCAAGAGCCGCGCCGGGCCCCAGGCGGCCGCCTGCCTGAGGGCCAACAGCAGCGGTGGTGGCGCTCCTGATGGCAGCCGTAGCGGGGGAGCCGTGTACAGCTGGGAGACCGGCGACGACAAGTTCGTGCTGCGATACTTCCACACGGGACTGTGGTACTCGTGCGAGCAGAACATCACCGGCACGGGTGAGTAACCGCTGGCACACGGGTCGCGCTCTCGCCTGTCATCAAAACATCCCCACGCCCCCCCTTAACGGATTTAGACGTGTATTGTTACGGCAGGAGATACCTCGGTGAGCTTGCAGGCTCTGGATGTGAGATGCAATACACGCGCTAAGCGACGCACACAACATGTCAAATCACACGGTGGAACAACGAACTCGCAGCATATTCACAAAGTAAACAGTGGCACACAGTAACAAAGACAAAGATCCCCCGTGTAGCCTTAACAGACTGTAGGGTCAAGTGCCGTTAGCGAGCACCTTTGAAGGTCGACACGGCACACGAGGAGGTGGGTGACCAGCACCACGCTCGGCCGCCTTTGTCTCCCCAGTGGCGATGTTTACACACCGCACCAAGTGCTAATTTGTGGCTGAGTCGACCTAGGGGAGGCCCAGGGCGGTGTCAGAATATCGTAACTGGGGTTGGCCGTGAGCAGGAATCGAACTCGGGTGGCCGGGTTGGTAGCTTGGCGCGCTAACCGCTGCACCACCGCTCCCCGTCGCCTACCATCACTGTTATACGTGTGCACACGCATACAGTGCTGTAGCCCAGCTCTCCGACGTGTGTTTGACTTGAACCGCAAGCTGATCGGGATGATGTCCGACGTTTCGCTCCACGTGCCGGGAACTCCTTCGGTTGCGTTAGTTTCAGTTCCTCATGTAAATTGCTAATCGGGGTCCTTATAAACTCCTTATAAATACCATAACGAGACAGCAGTTCCCATTTGTCGTTTCTGACGAAGCTCCCAGCACGTGGGACGAAACGTCGGACATCGAGCCACACACATGCAACACGCGGTGCAACACAAACACATCACAGAGCTGTAAACCACAACCGCGAACGTAAACGCAGCAGTGGCATCAGCACACACACACACACGGGCTGTGCTCCCAAGGGGAAAGAGGAGCGGTGGCGCAGCAGTTAGCGGCACCACACATTGAATCGGGCAACCGGAGGGAGTTCAATTCCCAGCCGAAGCTAACGACACTGGCGAGTGATATCAGAGGTTTGTTCCAGGGCTTCCCCCGTCACCACCACTAACCGTACTGACCGAGGTGGTGAAGTATGGTTGACACAACCCCCGATGCCCGAAACAGCATAGACAGGCTTGCACCCAACAGCAGATTGACAGCTGGGCTGCACACATTTGTATGCTTATGCTCACAAGATTAACTTCTGTTTGAAAATACAGTCAAAAAACTGCTTGTAAATACGTAACTAGATCTGTGTCCGCATTCTCTCTGATGTGTCCATCAAGATGTGCTACAGAAGAACTATAGACGTGAGTTTGAACGACGTGCTTGAAATATTGCCAATGCATTCCGTGTATAAACGCAGTGCTGGATTGAAGCCTGTCATTTCGTTCCGCTATTTATACCTAAAAGCGTGAGTGGTCGACACAGCGGCGCATAGCCGAAGGATCGCAAACCATCACGGCCGAGATGCCGTATGTCGCGAGCACAGTGTTGATGGGAGCTATAGGCGTGAAACACCGTGATCATCAAACCTTCATACTACCTACCAGGGCTGTGGGTGTATAGCTTTACCCACCAAGCTCCAATTGTTGATTATTTACAATGCTTTGATAATAGGTTCTTACTTTTACGGCCAGTTTTTTTTTTCAGTTTGTCCATTAGAATTTTAAGCAGCAACTTATTAGTAACCAGAAGCGGACACGGGCTGCTTTCTGTGGGCTTTTGCGTCACACTCTATCAGAGGCAAATTACTTGGTTCACCGAAGATGATGATTCCACATTTGTGTTTTGCACGTATCTTAAAACTGGAGAATTATAGGCTTGCCCTTGCCCTGCGAGGGAAACCAGTCAACCTCGAGACTGGAAAACGTTTGTTTACAAATATGTCTAGTTATAAGCATTGACTGGACGGTATCTGTGCTAAATTGCAGCTCTCTGAAGCAACATTATAGCCACGATCGTCTCTAAGGGATGTCCACCATTATCATTCACCGGAAAAATCTGTGAAATTCACTCCGCATGTCCCTAATCTCTGAGCTAGATATCAACATTTCACATAATTCCTCCATACGATGTCCACTTCAATAATCGTATATTTTGGTTTTTTGGGGGATGTTTTTTGGTTGCCTGAGTTGTGACTCCAGATTTTTATAGAAACAAAACGTTATACTTCAATAGCAATGTATAATATACCTAAACGTAGTTGTGCACATATTGACCACCAATGAAACTGAGGACTCTGACCTCTAATCTGGGTGACAAATCAAATAAATTTCAACTTGAATAAAGCACAAACAGTTTAATACAAGCCATACATACAAGATAAAAAAACCTATTTAAATTACCTGGCATTTATTGAATTTCTGAGACGCCAGCACATTAGCGTACATGTATCACACCCACATAGGCTGTATAATCGCGGGAACAGTTGAACATAGGGACATAAAATTGAGCGAGTGTACGCATCCCACACCCCCGTTGAAGGTATATTGATTTTGGACACTGTGAGATGTAGAAGCAATAGGCCACCTGGGGCCAATTACATTTTTCTCCATTGGCCTATTTGTGACACCGCTGAACATTTTGACCTATAGAGTAGGAAATGTGGTGCGTGTAGGCGAATAATCTCCGGTCAGGGACCCTGGGCACTAACCGGTGCCATTCCCGTTCTCTTATTAATATATCTGGCAACCTTGATTAGACACATCCTGCCCATCTCTCACACACGATTGCCGACTTGTGTAAGTGGGCCTGACCCTGCACGCAGCAGCAGCGACGCACATTCCGTCTCAGCCTAAAACGTGGGACCGAGAACGTGGACCGAATGCTCGCATCGTTAGAATGTTGAGCTGTGGAGCCCAATTCGGTGTAACTGCCGTACTGAATGTTTAATCGCTGACGTGTGTTGGCCGTTTGTCAATACTGTAAAAGGCTTGTGAGAAACAACAGCATTTATATCCGATTTGTGAGAGGAACGCTTTGTAATATTTCATTCCATCATTTTTGTTGTTTAACTACAAATGGTCCCCAATGCATTAGAAGAGTGTTTTTTACACATTGGCTGGCCTGTTGTAGAAAGTGCTTGTATATACTGCATTAATTTCTGCATTAATTGCCTTAATACGAAAGTAAAGTTACAACCACAAAACAGCCTCATCTATTGTGCATTAATGATGCCGTGTTCTGCACTGAACACACCACCGTGGTACAACAAACACATAGGCCATGCTGCTACCACAAAAAAAACGCTTTTTTGAGATGGAATGACAATTGGTATTTGGCTTTATTTTATCTTGTCAGAATCGCAGATCATATCAGACAAGAAATCAATGCATTTTAAACCTTTTTTTCACCCTTGCTGCCTATCGAGCCATGCCAGGGCCATTTTCACGTGTGCACGGCACGCACACGAACCACTGCGAACCCAGCTGGCGAATGTCATTTAATAACCACTATGAAGGGTGCTTTTCGCTTGCAAATTACAGATTGATGATAGCACGCGGTGTTCGATAACATGCAGTGTAGGTATGCATTATCAATTGTGTACGCAAGGTTGACCAACGCGGGCCGCAGAAGTTAATGCTTTTCATATGCCCGCAACGGCAACTTTCAATGTCTCTCTCCAGCGTGCGGATGCCTTTCAATAGCAGTCCTCTCGCCACTATTGAACCCTAATTTATTCGCTCGATTGTTGTAAGTTTGGTCACGTCTGTGGCGCCTCCATTCATCTCTTTTATGCCCTTTTAATACACCGAGGATCAGCCGCACACATCTGCACTTTTTGTGTAATAAAATTAGAAGACTAAAAATTTACTCTGGCATTATGTGATCTGGCACATGACCGCAAGCATGGGAAAATGAGATTTGTAACCTTCAGTTATTTTTTTTATATTTGGCACAGGCCAATGTACTTTATTACTCATACTGCGTGACAAGAGCACCTTTCTTCTGATGCGCGTTACGGAATAGTCTTCTGTGGCCACCACAAATGCGCCGTCACTAAAAACCCCGTGGGATACATTTGTTTTAAAGATGATTCCTTACGCGTTGACCAGGCAGTGAAGATCATATCTGTTTGGCAGTCTGACGTTATAATTGCAGGGTGCTCATGACCCCCGCGCATGAAGAGTCGTGAGAATTGCTTATCTGCCGGAGAATCGTGTGTACACTTTCCTGAGTGTCTTTATAATTCGTAGGCCATATACAACGTCGTGCATACATAGAAGGCTTTAATAAAGCCCCCATTGTGTTAGCCGGAGTTGCTAATGCCAAACGCATTATACTGCATTGTTATGCAAAATAAGCACTGGAACATTAACACGGTAAATTAGAGAGTGCTATTTGTGTAACCGCACGTTTCAAGCACTAGTTCTAGGAAGCCCCCAGTAGCAGAGTTCCAATATAAGTCACCTACTTTGTACCCACACCATTGCTCCGCTTTCTTGATAGCACGAGAAATAACTGAGTCGCACAGAGGTGATCTTTCATCCTGGGGAACAAAAATAAGTTTCCCGTAAGGTAGGAGGACAAGTTGTAATAAACAGTCACCGGCAAAGCTGAACAAAGCCCAGCTCTGGGAGACAACACTAACAAACCTCGGTACGGAGGGCCTCCATATCTCAAGGGTGTCCGATTATTTGAACAGCCTGGTGTATCCCTCCCTCATTACTTTAAGAATTCCCATGTCGAGGGTCGCGGTGAGCCGGATCCTATCCCGGCAGACACAGGGCGCAAGGCAGGGCTATACCGAGGATGGGACGCCATGGCAACGTGTGATATCACAAAAGTCGATTAGTGGAGGGTTTGCACACAAGGGTGGCAAGACTATATCCGTTCAAACATTCTTCTTCTTTGCGATTCTTCGAAGCACGATGGTTTATCGTACACAAAGGGATGATAACCGCGCAGTTTTTGTTCCATGTCCGGACGTTAATGGCAGTAGATGGTCAAATAGCAATCAGATCACATATTTGGTAATAGCTAACTGCATCATGAACTCGGCAGTAACAACCTCCTTGTTTTCATAAAATGTGGAGGCGAATTAGAGCGTGTAGGAGACGCAAGCCTGGTAATTTACGTGAGATCTGGCAGGCGGTGGGCCACGTCGCTTGATTCCAGGCCAAAGCAAACCATTCCGACTCCGCGCTCTGCCCATCACACCCTGCACGCGTCTTCCTCGACGCAGCGGAGTCTCCGATACGGTTTGTCAATTATCATTTCGTTTCCATACTTGTCAGGGGCAACGTACCCATAATGTTACAATTCTCCACAAGAGGTCAGGATAGGACCTGCTTGAAAACAACCTGTATTTTTTTTTTTTTTACTGTAACAGGCTTGGTAAGGCTGTTCAGATATCCACCAAACTCATCGTCAGCCATAATCAATCTACTGTTGGATGAAGGTCTCCCAAACCAATTCCATCTTTCCTGCAATGAGGTAATCCATCAAACAGCATNAGGCAGTGTTCCATAGTATGGTCTGCTTCTCCACATTCACAGGTGGTTGGGCCGGTCTTGTAGCCCCATCTGACCAAAGCATCTTTTGATCGTCCCGCAGATGAGCTGATTTCATTGCTCCATCTTATCAGTGTCCTGTGATGCACTGGCGTCAGATACTGCGGTATAGCCCTGCCTTGCGCCCTGTGTCTGCCAGGATAGGCTCCGGCTCACCGCAACCCTGTATACGATTCAGCGCTTTCTGACAATAAATGAACGAGTCTTACCAGTGGACGTCCTCTCAGAGACGTTCCACTCCTTGGCTGCAACCCATCATTATTCTTGACCGTTACTCGTCGTTATCCTGATGATGCCCCTTAACGTTGGAGGCGAAACGCCGTGAACGAGACAGGAGAAACGCTCAATGTGGCTATCTCGAAAGAGCAGCTCTTGAGAGCAATTCTCATTACTCATCAACGCTTCTATCCAAATTACTATTCGTAACCACTTCAATGACGTCATTTCACGTGTTCCTGAATGCAATTTCAATCGTGATGACCGCTGGGGTTTGTTCCACACGGTTTTTTTATTATTATTAATGACCACGTTTCTGAGACATATTTACTGGAAGGCACTATCCACCTTTGTTCTCTCAGCACATTGGTATGTTACATTTTATTATCTAGTTTATCTTTCCTAAAGAACTCCAACCTGCTCTCTCCTGCCTCTGTATTTCACATGTTTTACTCGGGTCAGCCTACGGTAGGCTGTGCATTGTGTTTCCAGTCGTTGATCACTGACAGACCACAATATCATTTTACTTGAGCAGCAAATGTCCATCCATCCATTGTCAAAAA
>JAZEWU010000034.1:904130-948942 GCA_036362915.1 Geotria australis | reverse complement strand
ACAATTGATCATTTTAAAAATGGTGCGATTTACAATAATAGTTCGATGCATGCCGATGTATTAGCGCATGCTAGAACATGATTGCACAAAGCAGGGATGCCTGTTCCACACGTCCTTTCACAACTGCACTCTCAAAACCATGCAGACCACTCAACGAGCGCAGGCTTTTACAGACAATGTCACTGACGATGGCCACTGGAACTCTGTAATGTGCTCGCTGTCCAGGAAATTACAGCCATTGGGGATTGGACAACCCACTCAGAGAATCTGCAGTGGCTTATGTCCAGATAGAAGGACGTCAGTGGCACTGGCGCGGTGACTTGCGCTGCTGCCTCACAGCAAGAACACCCGGGTTCGAATCCCGGCTCGGGGGCCTTTCTGTGTGGAGTTTGCATGTCCTCCCCGTGTCCACGTAGGCCCTCCGATTTCATCCCACAGTCCAAAGAGATGCTGCTGCATAGGTTAATTGGCCTGCTTACCCCCCGGTGCCCTGTGATGGACTGGCGTCTCATCCTGGGTATAGCTCTGCCTTGCGCCCTGTGTCTGCCGGGATAGGCTCCGGCTCACAGCAACCCTAGACAGGATTAAGCGATTTCTTACAACGATGATGATGATGATGCCCGATTGAGTATTACTTTTGTACATCACTGTTGTGACGAGACAGGCTTGGGTATACTGAAATATAATAATAATTTCAATTTATATAGCGCCTTTCACTCGAGGGTCACAAAGAGCTGCACAAGAACCGCGAAGAGGACGACAAGTCAACAACGAAAGAAAAAACACAATCAAAACCAAAAATATGTGGAGGAAAGCAATCCCTTCCAGTGGCCCTGTTGGCTTTGAGGTCGCGTAACCCATATGGGGTTTGACTGTAAACAGGCGTTTGACCTTTGAACCACAATGCCACGGGGATCATCTTCAAAGTTGTACCATAGCAGACTCACATTCGGCTTCTCAGGTGGATAATTGTTGAAGGTTGAGACACGGCCACAATGGCACGTGGGAGGTTCACGCGATCGGGGCAGTCGGGGCAGTGAGGCTCCCACAATCCGCGGACAACAAACAAACGATTATGTTGGTCAGGGTCAAGGACACGGGGGTTATAACCCGAAATAAAAAAAAAACGACTTAATATTTGATGGATGGCCGGCATGGTGGCATTAATCCATTGGCAGTGGCAAATTACACAGGTGGATGCACCGCTCCGCTCCGCCTGTACGAGCGATGTTTTAACGCACGAGACGCCGCCGGTGTTGGATTTCTTTTCACAGGTGCGCGTGATTTATGTGACAGTACGAATGATTTGAGCATCCTCACTAGGAAGCACCTGGTTGCGCTTCTGCTTACACGAGAGTGATAGTTCCATACGTTTGTAACGGGGAGAAAAAAAAACACAACCGGGTCTCTGCCGCGGGTTCACGGAGCCAAAATTAGGAGCAAAATCACGTACCTTCTCAATTCATAGGCAATTTCCTTTAATCTCTATTTTTACGTGAAATAAAGTGAATTACAGTGTAAGGAAATGGCCGGAGAACTTCGTTCATGCGCATTCTGGAGCCGAGCTCAGTGCCTATAGATAACAGAAAATAGCACAGCTTTTTATCAGATGTATAAAAAGGTAATTCTCGGAAATCTCTGAATAACCGTTTGCGTTGGATAAGTAAACACATAAATACACTTCTAGACTTTCGAATGCAGTTCATCTTAATAAAATGTTTATATGAACCAAAAGCATTAAACAATTCTTTACTATTATTATTATTTTCATATAAGTATTTGAGCAGTTGTGATTGTAATTCAAAGAAAATAAGTTGTGTCGTGAATGCAAAGTTATTCATGTTTGCTTTGCCATGAAGTTATTCCCTTTAATTTATCTGCATGAGAACTGTAATGGACTTGTTTTATTTGCTAGGAACATTTGTTCCATTAATGTGATTTATGTTAAAAAATGTGCGTTGTTTTAGAATTGCGGCAGCGAGTAATTTCATTACATTTCCCCATGCAAGAAAACAGCATTTAATTACCCGGTGGCATCGTGCTTTTTTATTTTGATGTTAACAAAGCATAATTGTAAAGCACTTTAGCTGTTTCTTTAATGTATATTGATTGAATTAATAGTTAACATAGAACTGGGATACAGACATTATTTAATAATAATAATATACGGTAATAACTACCTTTTACAAATCCACTGCCAGATTAAGCTATTTCAATTACCTTTCGATGTAAAATGTGTGTACTTCCACTTCTTCTGGGACATCCATCCAGCACGGAAGAGTAGGCCAAATACCCTATAGAGTGGCTCTCTAGAACTCCCTTTATGTCAGTGAGTCTTAACGTGGGGTGGGAGATGCCGTCGCTGGGGGTGTGAGACATGCCAGATGTTTGTATTTATTGTATCATATATGTATTGTATTATATATGTATTTATTAACAATGGTTGCGAGAACATATTTTGAGGTGGGTTTACAACACTTTTACGTAAACCAAAAGCACGTTTTCACGGCTTATTTTCCGAGTGCGTTTCTATATGCCACCCTGATTCCTGGTCTCTTGCATCTGGTGTAAAACCACAACAATGCTGATGCTGCTGCATGCCTAGGGAACCGTCTCGTTGCGAGTTGGCATTGCCATCGCTCGCTCGCTCGGGAATCCCACGGGAGATGAGCACCAGGCGGTGCTCTTTTGAGCATAGATGCAACTGAACAAGTTTTGTAAATAAGGATCTATTCATACAAGTTTTATGCTGATGTTTGTTTCTGCAAGTATTTGTGCTCCGTCCAAATGGCAATGGACCTTTCACGACTAAAATTTCATAATGGAACAAGGCACCAAACCACTTTGCTGCATATGGAGGTTGTCTATATACAGTCTTTCTATATTTTTTCACAGTTTACCGCATCCGTCATCAGAATTCGGAGGAACAATGCAGATGCAACAGAGAGGAAAATGTTTTCCCAACGTGTGTTACCCACCCCTCTGTGTGTACGGATATATAGTCTAGACTCTAGACACATTCATACACGCATGCACTCGTGTGAAAACAAACACACATCTGTAATGAGACGCCTCCCAACATATTTTTTCACAATGACCTGACTTCAAAGCATTGCCACAGCCATTCTGCCTCAAAATCACCACGGAAATGGCTGACCTAAAAATATGATAATCGTGCGGGGAAAAATGCGACACATTTCAAAGCAGGTGGGAGCAAGCACAGAATCATTCCATCGAGGTGTATGAGGGCACTTTACACATTATCAGGTAGGTAAGTGCATCGCAAAAAGTACTGCCTTAATTCCATATGATTTATGAAAGCTACCATTAACGTAGACACGGGGGTTACGGGCTTTATTTTCAAGCAACAGGGTCGACATATTTGTCTTTTAACATGAATTATATGTCATTTCTACTTCAAATAAAATACCGCGGTTTAAAATGTTTCATCCTAAAACCCGTGATAAATGCCAAAGCCTCAATCGCTGCAGTGTTTTGTATGGATTAATTAAAGTGGGCATCTGGTGTGTGGCTCTCCGTATGTTTAATTCAAATGCTTTACGATCGCGCCTTCTCATTACATTTTCATTCCTGGGACGGGACGAGATGCGCTCATAGCGGCTGACTTGAATGACAGAATCGCTAAATTTAACACGAAGGCTTTCGTGACCAATGTTATTCACAGTCTAGGTCTTTTCATGAGTTCCCTCTATAAATACGACCCGGGTGGGTGAGCGCTCGTCAGATCCTTTGTTCCTGATGAAGCTGATTGCAACTATCAGCGAAACGTCGTACCTTCACGGCACGTTACGTGGGCTACCTCTTCAACATACCGCTGTGCTGAAGTAGTAACGAATTGGCACGTTTTTGTTCACGTGACAACCCTTTACTGATTGGCTGTGTCGGGTGGAGGCGGGTTTGCGACACTTATAAATCTTTACGTGACCCAACTCATAAAAAGAGCTGGACTATGGACAGAATAGCTGTTGCAGGACAGCAGAGGAGAAACAGAGAGAGAGAGGAGAGAAGAAGACGGAGGACGGGAAAGAAGTGTTTTGAATTTCAAATGTTCTGGCTTCTTGCCAATCCGTTAGCTGTGTGTAAAGATTCCCAGTGAGTAGAAAAAAAGACATTGTATCACCTACAGAAAGGAACTGACACACTCATTTGACTAGTCAGGGCATTAAAACAAACCCCCTCATCTGTGCGGTGCCAGTGACAGACAACCCAAGGAACAGGACCTTTTCACTAGGGCCAGCAGGATGTTCAAGTGAAACAGCAAGCTTTGTTACTTCCTTTTCATGCAATCCACAATCTGGAAACAGAATGTTGTTTTGCTTGCCAAAAGTAAAGCACTGTTAGTGAATTATTCGTAAAAAAAAAACAGCGGGGAAGAACTAATTACTTTATATATCCAGCTATGTCACTGATAAGTCCCATTAGAAATTATTTTTCAATACAGGATAGAGGGTAAATATTTGATGGATGCTGCTGCAATGTGACAGCAATGCAGAGCTTATTGGTGCAATTTCCCGATGGCGCATTTTGTAACCTCCCCCCCACGTCGCCTCTGTCTACCCAACAGTAGAAATGCTTTTCGAAAGAGTTGATTTAACAATACACAACGATATACATTGACAGTTCAAAATCTATCAGCCTGTGGCAGACTCCCAGCGCCAGTTACATTAAATGTCTGACTAATCATTTGAGTTGATGGTATAAAATGACAGTATTGCCACACATGCAGTTCTTTGGAGCTGGTGGTTAGTTTAAGGCTGAAAGATTCCGTATTTCCAATGCGTGCTGTTAATTATTATACTTTCCAGTCTTGGCTATTCTGTCTCCTGTTATGGGTTTCTTTATCATTTGCATATTTTAATGATAAGTAGGTTACGTGTGGTGGGGTTAAGTGTGGGTACTCCCATCTCTTTCAAGATGTCTGGCCAGCATAGAAGTAGAGACATTAGATGAAGCTCTCTGGACACCCTTCTGCCAGCAGTCACATTCGCAAGCAATTTCACGCCTGTACCTCTAACTTAGTTATACATGTAATTAGAATAATCCAAAACATGAATCTATTGTAATGATGTACGTAGAGAAAATGGAAATAAATGTGTTTTGACAATGGATAAGGCATTTGCAATTGCATGACTTTCCAAGCAGACCTTGGTCAGTTGTTGGCGTCTTTGCAAAGTCTGGCAGAGAGAAAGGGGAGCAAAACAAGTAATTGTACTTTGTATAAAACCACTTACACAGTTCCATAAGTATACAGGGGATCAAGGTAGAAGCGTTCACGTCGCGATCCCTGTCAAGTAATACTTGGTATTACCTGCAAATTCTACGAAACACTTCGAAGCCGAGCTGAAAGACAACGATGTCCAGAAGCTCAACAGATGCCAGAAGCCCCTCAGTCTGGAGCAAAAAGAGAGGCCAATGCGCGCCTTTAAGGCCAGCACTGACTATTATATCTCTAAATGTTGAAGGGCTGTCTGCAACTAAAGAAGAACTTGTTGCAATGGGAAACTGTCATAACCATCACGCTTCAAAGAATCTAATCGAATTCGAATAGGTATACACATTCAAGAACTGTTAGTACAGAAAAGGTGCATGTCAGTCACATTAAGTACATACTACGAAAGTGTCCTTCACAACCTAGGCCTATAATTTCGTTATTGGCAGTGTTTTAAACGAAGGCAGGATCATAATGGTTAGGTTTCCACTTTGATGATTCAGATATCCGAACAAAGGCAGTGAACTGCTTGAACAAAGCAGCGTGGATCTCAGGTCATGAAATAAGAGGGTATGAAGACAAAGACAAGAGGGTTTTTAATTTTAAGCTGATGGCAGAAAATTTGCAGTTTCATAAAAAAAAGGCTACCTCGTCTTACACACGATAATCTGGCAGCCAAATACGACTTGACCTGAAAATTGCAGGTGATTTTCTGTGATATTTCCTAAGGTGGCAGAATAAAGGTTTGTGATGTGTAATTTTGTTAAGTTTAAAAAAAAATAATTGGGCATTCGATTTTATTGCCTGTCACAAAAAAAATCCCATGTATGAAATAATGCAAATTGCATCCACTGAGCTCAAATATTTAACAGTCAGATATTAAGTACTGCAAGTTGTCACGTTTAAAAAACCTTGGAAGCTTCTTCTTTGCGATTCTTCGAAGCGCGATGGTTAAATTACAGTTTCCCATTTTCTTACACAGCCCCTTGCATTTTCATTGAACTCCGCAAGGTCTTTTGAGCTGCAGCTCAAATACCACAGTGCGAGTTCAACCAACAATTGGTATTTCTTCTTGGCGATTATTCGAAGTGCGATGGTTAAATTACGGTTTCCCATTTCTTTACACAGTTCTTTGCATTTGATGGTATTTGATATGGATGGTATTTGATACCTTACCATAGTCACAACAGATACACCCACAGTTAATGCACAACTGGCTCCAGTAATGGGATTCCAACAACGAGGGGTTGACGGCTAAGCGGCAGGGAACGTGCGCTTTGTGACCCTCGGGTGAAAGGCGCTATATAAAACGCTATTATTATTATACTGTAAAAATAACTAGACAGCGTTAAACACGCAGCCTTAGCCAGTGAGCTCTCTCTCTGAGACAAGCACGCATTTGGATCGTACCCTCTCCCTCGCGAGGGAGAGCGCTCAGTAACACGGCTATCCCAAAAGAACAGCTCTGAAGAGCCAACCATCAAACTCACTATGTTTCCCTGGTGCAGCCAGTGGTGACTGAGTTGAGACCATCAAGCCCGTTACACTTGGTGTGGCCAAGCTCGGACATCCCTGAACCCATGAAAATAATTTAAGGGAAGGAACAAGAAGCAGCACTGTGCCTGATTGCCCTGCAGCCCGGCCAGCGTATGGATTCATCATTACTGTTAATGGTTTCCATGCTCAATGGCCGCCGTCATCCACTCTTATTCAGTGGAGCCTGCATGCCCACCTACGCTCCCGTTCTTTTTGTTCCATCAGATTAATGTGCACACCTGCCACTGAGCATATAAATAACCCCAGGATTATAGAGCCACGTAATGAGATAATGGATGAAACCTTGCCTCTGCGTGGTCCTGCATGCTGATGCAGAGTGGACACACCGCGGCATGTTACAAACATGTGCACACGCCGTGTCGCCATGACACACGACGCTAATTGATGTATATTTATTATGTAAATTCAGTGTTATGTTCACATAGCTTCAAAGGGCCCTAATAATGTCACACACGTGCGTGCATTTTAACGCGCCGTAGCTCTACATTGTCAGAGACAGTACTGCTGGTCACGAGAGGGGTAAAAGCTAATGGCATTAGTTATAAATTCTGCATATCATTACACAATTCAACAATTCAGTTTGAATGTTTGAAATAAATGAGAAAGAGGTGAACATAACTAATTTCCTACGAGCGTAGCTGGTAGAACACTAATTTAAAGCATGTTCACCGTAATCCTTTATATTTTAGGTTACGACAAGTCAGGTTTTATACATTACTGAGCCACTTACCGGTCTCTTTACATTCATATCAATTGCATTTGTGTTATCAAATTAATGACTTCCATCAACATGAAATCGTCCATGAACCATTTCTGTTGAGGCAAGAAAGACCGTTTAATACTGTAGAAAGTTTCAGCGACATTTCAGTGCCCTCGTGAATGTAAATAACCAACAGCGATAAACGATCATTAAATTAAGATGCATCGAGTCAGGACAAACACGTATACTGCACTAATATTCTCAGTGAACCGCGTACGCAATTAACGCATTAACTCTTGCGTGCGGTGAGCTGCTCCGAGACATTGATTGCGTGTTGCGGCTCGGCCAGACAAACGTTGTAATTGTATTATCCATATGGCAGCAAGGGTCTCATTGAGAGCTCACGGTGATTAAAAGCCGTGAAAGACACAAAGTAGAGCTGACCACCGGTTGAGGTGGCAGGCAGTGGAGCGGGGGTCAAGTGTGCCATGTAAATCTCTCAGTCACAGCGTGTCTCTCGAGATAGCACCGACACCTGACCGCGCAGACCAAATCAGAAGGGATTTGGAGAGATTTGGATCCATTAATTTTGCACTTGACAGGCTAGAATGAGGCCCATAGCGTATTTACACGCCAATCGGCATCCAGAAATGGTGTTCGCTGTGCACTCCACTCTTGGAGCACAGCTAGGCTATTAATAAGAGCCTACCTCCGTATACAACAGAATGATACAGCTAAATGAATTATGATGCTTGCTCTTCAGAGCTGTTCTTTCAGGATAGCCGTGTCAAGCGATTTCCCTCTATCCCTCGCGACGTTTCGCCTCCCACGTTGGAAGCATCATGAATCGAGCCGTGAAAATCTACATCGGTAAATTAATTATGTTTACTGCTTTGTGATTACCTATACGTGAAAACCGTTTGGAGAAGTTTGGTAAAAAAAACAAATTCGACGCAAGTACATCGGTAATAGTTAGTTTTCAGCCGTTGCTTTAATTTAGTAAATACAACGGATGTTTTATTTACGTGTGAAATGGTTGCTAAAGCTATTTGTTTAGTGTGTGAGTTTCTGTCAGCGTGTTGTCCATAGACTATTAAAAGCTCTTGACTAAAAATATCTGGCACACTGGATAATCATATAACCTGCCACTTTTGTTGATACTTATCCCCGAAGCTTCAGCAGACAGCAGGATTAGCAGCGAGAAAAAAACACACAATGGTGATGTATTTTAAATTCCAGTTAATTGCAATTATCTCATCTTGGGCTCACTATATCGCAGGAATCAAAACAAAGTAATCACCAAAAGCCAATTATGTGGCACTGTCATTTTAATACCAAACATAAATTAGCATATGTCTATCCACATAGCTTTTAAAGCAACAGTGTTAACACACTGCCCTGTGAAGGACTGGCGTCTTATCCGGGGTATAGCCCTGCCTTGCGCCTTGTATCTGCCGGGATAGGCTGCGGCTCACCGCAACCCTGTACAGGATTAAGCGGTTTCTGACAACGGATGAATGAATGAGTGTCCACACACAAATCAGAACCAATGAATGGTCAGAGTGTTTCCCATTCCAGGAGAACACCTGCTACAGCAGAACACAGCCTCACTGCCACATCCAGTCACTTGCCTGGGACACTCTGAGACATGTCCCTGTGTCTCAGTCAATTAACCTTCTTACGAGTGGATGGGGATGGGGGGCTAGGGGGGGGGTCTGCCCAGTAACAGAACTAAGCAAGTGTTTTTCTTCGTCACTTTCGTCAGTCTCTCCAAACCGAGCTCGCACGCCAAATCAAGTGGAAAAACCAATTTGGGACAACTTTTTGTCCAATCTTCTGTGATCAAGCTGAGACCTTTAACTTACCGCCTATGAGAGCCCTCTCACACCTGGGAAACCAGGCTTATTTATTTATTCAGCCCAAGAGGTCATGCTTAGTATGTATCTGTCTATCACCATCAAGTTTGGTCTTAGCGCCAACAAAAACTGGCCTTATTGCCGTGAGATTTACTCGTCTCTAAAACCAATCTTGAAAACAGATGTTATTTGTTTATGTATATATTGGTTAAAAATTAAGCTAGATAATGTTAAGGTCAAAAAAGACAGATAATGAAGCAATGTAAAAGGCCTCCACCACAGGCAGCTCTAGAGAGAGGGTTGGCCTCTTCCATGCTGGCCAAACGTCTTGAAAGTGTATTATTATTAAATAGAAAGTGGTGCCCACACTTTACCCCACCACATGCGCCCTACCGTTACTGCTACGCATGTGGATGGCTTCACAGAATCTTAAAAACCCAACTTCTGGCAGTTGGTGTGGTTTTGTGAGGCCTCCACCATGACTGAGTGACTTCAGCTGTTAACATGATGTAATAATCTCAGGGCTATCATTACCTGCTGCTGAAAATAACTCTTCTCTTGCTTTCAATATGCTGGAATATCAAGAGCTGTGCCAAATATATGAACATCAGACAACTTAAATAATGCAATGGGCAAGTGTAAGATTGAAGCCTGCACACTCTGCATAATGTGAAAATTGGACAGTGAGACAAGAAGGTAGATATCATTATCCTAAAAGAAAACTTGTGAAAATCTAATTACAACTTCACGTTTGATAATAGGGGGAAAAACCCCCCACTAAATGCAGATGGAACATTATAATACTCTAGTATAACACAGGCTGCTTTGGTTTCAAAATGTAACGATGTCCAAATGGCCGGAAAAAAAACAATTGATGCAATTGCCAGATGGATTTTACCATGGCTTACCTGCCAATGGACCAGCCACTTCATAGATCAGCTGACCATTATGTGAAAATCAGTAAAATTGGCAGTGGCCCACAAGGGACAACAATAATCATCTTTACGCACTGTCAAAGGCATTGCCTGGGATGGTCAGATTGCAATTGGCTAATTATGTACTTCTTAGGACAGTTGAGTTGGGACGAGATGTGCAAACTACAGCAGTGTGGCATTTTTAGACGTTATGGCTGTATTCACATCACGGCCGATCTGCTCTCCCCGGTTGAAGCTCGTGCCGGATATATTCGCTGACATAAAAGCACTGGCGTAAATGTTATTCACATTTTAAAAATGGCAGTTTTTTAATCGTTTGTGTGATTTTGAGTGTAAGTGGGGGTGTTTTATGGTACGTGTGTGATTGTTTTCGAAATTCGCATTGTGAATAAGCCAGTGTGAGCAGTGCAAATATGGGAGAGAGATTAATGTAATGTGTTGTGCAAGACTGGTTAAATAATACTCCAGCACAATGAAGATGTCATCAGAACCAAGAGAGGCATGAACACTTGGAGACCTGACAAATTTGCATTTCATTCTTGGTGGCGGCTACTGTTTGAGTTTCATTTTTCTTCATCTTTTGAATAAGCACAACGATGTTGAGTGCCTGCAGCTTTAAGGGAGATCTTACATTTCACAAAATTATAAAACGCCATGTTGACCAAATTAATAAGCCAAATGGCGATTCTAGAAATGTCCCGATTAGATTAGCATTGCTTGACTCAAACTGCCGTTTTACATAATGTATGTAAATTCACTTGCTTTTCCTTACTTTAATGTGATGTAAAACGTATGCAAAGCTGACACTTATTAAATCACCTCACTACAGTAACACCTATCAATGAAAAATGTGGATTGTATAAGTATTGCAATTGTAATAATCTTGCTCTCTAAAGTATGTTTTATATTGGACATAATGTTCATGAGTATGGCTATCATTTGGGCAGAATATCACACCAACCATAACCTGGGTTTGATTCGTGACTCAGGAACGTTTATGTGTCGCGTTAGTCTATTCTCTCTCTGTCCTGCATGGTTTCCTCCGGGTTCTCAGATTTCCTACTATAGCTAAAACAAACGACTGAACGGGTGTTGGCCAAACATCCCAAATTCAGAAACCTCCTGAGAAATCGTGTTCAGACTCAGTGTGGCTTTCTCGGGTGCTCTTTCGGGATAGCCATGGCGAGCATTTCTCCTCTCTCCTTCGTGACGTTTCACCTACCACGTTGGGGGCATCTTCAGGCCCTTTACTATTATCAAGATTCAGGTCATAGCGGAGGTATGTGTAATAATAATAATAGCATTTATATAGCGCCTTTCACCCGAGGGTCACTAAGCGCTGCACAAAGCTGCAGAGAGAACGACATGTCAACAACGACAGAGCACGGAAAATCAGCAACAATTTTTTTTGGGTTTTTTTTATCCGAGCTCCGGCTTCTATGCTCCCTGCCATCAAAAATCCACCCTGACCAACAGTACCATATATTTTTAATGGGTACTTCCATGAGTTTCTATTTTCCATTGTGTACGAAATGAACGTTTCAACACTGACCGCAATTATTTCAATTGGCTGCATTTGCGTAATTACGCTTTGTCCTTCAGACACAATGTTGGCTATTGTATGCTCCCAGTGCAGACATCAGATGCGTGACGCACGCTTCACCCGTTACTGCTCCTCTTCACATTCAGAAACGTTATTATCACACAGCAAACCGTCCCATACCTGCCCTGACCAACTAACTGCCCACACTCATTGCAGTCTTTGTGACTGGTTGTAACGGTCGTATTCCATAGATTGTCACAAATTTGTCCGTTCCACATACAATTTACAGTTTTCGATTCGATGAAATCATCAGTGATTTGTACCGATGTAGGTTTTCACGGCTCGACGCATGATAGTTGCCTTTCAAAGCTGTTCTTTCGGGATAGCCGTGTCGATGTTGATTATTGTAAATGATTACTATAATAATCGACATTAAATCCAGCGTTTACATAACAAACTGAGCCTCTTGTGAAAACATTATGAAAATAACGTGGGTTTTTTTCCTTCAGATTATTAAGATTGCCGGTTTGATTCTCCGGGCGCATTTGTTAAAACAATTGGTTGATTTCTTAAAAACCCGCACCTCTGTCCACTCAGCAATACACCCTCCGCAGATCGTCCCATGCCTGTGGTAGGACAAAGTATGTGTCCATATGGTGTGGGTAAAGTGTTGGTTTGAGTATGGTCCTAGTATACAGCAAAGCCAAATGTATAGATTATGGTCTAAACGCTAAAGCAATGGTGCATAATCCTATATCGTATTGAATATTCTAGAAAGTTACACTGACTCTATTGAGTGCTTCTATAAACCATAATGATTAACAGCCACAGCGCAAAGAGTCACCTTGGCAGGATAGTGCCACACGAAGGAGTGCTTAACAACGAGGTGAATCGTGTCATCGTATTGTATTCGTGTCATGATGTATAACAGCCTCACTGTCGCTTTTAGTTTTACCGTGTGATGTCCTGCCAAGCATACAACTGAAGATACGGTATGTTAATGAGAAATAAGGAGGCAGAAGAGAGGAGAACTGTTTGGAAAACTGAACTTGACAAGCAGGCCGCCCGGCTTACCACTGCTTTATGACCCTCGGGTGAAAGGCGCTATATAAATGCTATTATTATTATTATATGCACCCAGAAAACACCATGCGTCGCGAACCTCACTGCCTTTCATGGAATTCGCCGTGGCTGATGGCCATTGGGCAGAAATAACAACAGAGTGGCAGCCAGCGCAGGGAAACGCACCCGAAAAGGTGTCCACGTGGAGATGGAGCTGTGATGGCTCGTGTGTAGTTGGCGGGTGGTTTGCGACACCTTGGAACCGTGACGGAAGGTGATGACTTTCATCCAGCAGTGGATTAATCATGGCTGATGATGATCACAACGACGCATGCTTTTGAGTTGTAAAACATTTCCAGTTGCAGAAAATCTACGTATACGGTTACAAATAACAAAGTGATATATTCCTCGGGTTAACTAGATACATACCGGGTTTTTTTTCCTCATTCCAGTTGAATGCTCAAACGAATTAGCCCAGGATAGTTAATTCTTCCCACATATTTGCAAAACTAATTGTTCAAATGAAAGCTGACAGCTCCAGCACGTGTCTCTGCATGCTATATAATGCCCTCTTGGGACAAACCTGTCCTCCCTTGTGTACTTTTTCCCTAATTTGATTAGACACTGCACAGGCTGAATATAAATTCTGAGAAGACATTCACGACAACAACAAAAATGCATAACGCTTCAGTAGAATACTAATTGCCATATCAGTGAAAAAATATATGAACTTCCAATTAAGGTGTAGATTTGTATTTTAAAATACTACAAATGTGCCAGCAATGACAGTTATCTGCCTCCCATCTGTTATCGGAGCCCGGTACATCTCCATAACATAAACCAGCAGCATCAGATAAAAAAACCGAAAAACAACAAGCATCGATTGGTTGTTTGAATAATATGAATATGATTAAGCTCCGAAAAAGGTAGAGAATATATATTTAAAAATATATAAACACTTAACCTTGTAAATTCCTTTTTTTTATGTGAATGGATTGTATAGTGATCTCACACAGTGTGTGTGAATAACGATGATTGAGAAGAGTGAGCAAGATCTGTAGCCTGGCAGGAACACGTAACCTTGCCTTGTATGGCTTTGGGCCTTTGTGCTGTACCCTCGTATATTACATTCTGGTCAGCGTGCTGCAGATGAGGGTTAATTTATCATTGCGGGAGTTAATCTTCTGGAGGATTTGATCGACTCTCAAGCCAAGGGCATGCTTGAATTTTGGCCGGTGAGTCCACCATATGTTGTGGATGGAAAAAGGCATGCACAACATATCGCATCCTGTTTGTCTTATCGGTCGGGGAGTTGAGTGATTAAAAAAAAAGATTAATCTCCACTTCAGTTGTAATTACAGAAAGTATAATGGACTTTAAGAGGTCTTAAAGGATCATTTCACACCCCTATAATTAGACTGTGTAAAATAAATATTGGGAAAATCAATGTTAATTTAATAAAGAAGCATGAAGCAATCCGAGAATAATTATTGAAAATAAATCCTTTCAGCTGACGTGCACACTAAAGCGACTCTTCGGTCTCATTAATAGTTATTCAACGATTATTAGTTTTAAAGGCCAATTTCTGTTTGTCAATACTTGTAACGGGGTTGTTTGCCTTTAACGCACGATAACAAGGCAGAGAAAATATAAATACCGAACTAATATGATATTCTCAATGTTAACAAGATTGTTGAACATGTACAGCCCATTGGAACAAATTGGGGAAGTAAAAGTCATGTTTGGAAAGTGTTTGTTGCAAAATCTACTTTTCGGAATTAAATATAGTTTTGTGATTTGAAAATCACGTGGGTAGACATGTTCTTCCAGAAACGTTGCTTCATTAGGTACAAAGAACAAAATGTTTTCTCCAATAAAAAATATACTTCAGATGAGCATGACCAGCATCCAACATTTTCCATTAGTTAGCTACAATTTACTTTGTGTTAATTACGCTGTTGAGCTGACTCGAATGCGCATATATTTGTTTTGCTTATAGCACACGTGATGTTCTTTATAAACAAGAGATTTTGCAGTTAAAAATACGTTACCTTGTTCCACACAAAGTATCCTCGGCAGAGTAATTTTGCAACACGAGAACGTGTTTATGGCCGGGAATTGAAGTGCAGTTACTGTAAGTGCAGGTAGAGGGAAAGGTGTAGCCCTGCATTTACTCACACCAAAGACAACGATCCCCCGTATAGCCTTGACAGACTGTAGGGTCAGGTGCCGTTAGCGAGCACCTATGAAACCCGGCACGGCACACGAGGTGACCAGCACCAGGCCCGTCGCCTTTGTATCCCTGGTGGCAATGTTTACACACCGCACTAGGTACTCATTTGAGGTTAATTGGTCTGCTGACTAAATTGCCCCGGTGCCCTGTGATGGACTGGCGTCCCGTCCTGGTTATAGCCCTGCCTTGCGCCGCGCGTCTGTCTGGGTAGGCTCCGGCCCCCCGCATACCTGTACTGGATTAAGCGGATGATTCTGACAATGAATTAACGAATGCACCATCGTACGAACTGGATTGCCAATCCAGTGTGCTTAATCATTACACTGTGGCAGCAGCCACATCCTGTGTAACTGGTCTCCATTAAAGTACTCTACAATTAAAAATAAAATCACTGCAGCTGTTCTGATTTGCATTTGAATGTGTTAATTCCTTAGTTACTGTTTTGTTCAATAGGCAACGGTTGCTTGCATTAGCAGAAAGGAATAATTTTACTAGTCCTATGAATTTCATTCAGGATTACAACATTCGAGAAATGTTTATATGAATGTACAACAAATAATATGAAGTTTGCCAATGTTTAATAACTTAAATCATCACCTAAACCATGCATTATTAGTTCACACTCATTAATTTCTCACAATGCAACTACACTAATGGAATGGGGTAATTAGTAAGAAAGTTAGAGTAAGCTGAAATGCTTAATTGTGCCCATTAATGACGTTCACAGAGTGCTAAAGATTCTGTTACGGATAATGGGAATCGCATTAAATATATATACTACGGCAAATAGGTCCAAGTCGTTGAAATCCAAGGTCCATTGAGTGAACATTAGACATGCTAGGAATAGGAGTGTCTCAGAAACTAATGAGAAACATAAACAACACGTGAGACAAGCACATTCATAGGATCTTTCCAGTAATTTAAGGCATTCACATTAAAAATATATACAACCATCAACATCAGCCACGAGCAATCCATTGTTGGATGGAGGCCTTACAAAGTCAGCACCATCTTCATCCCGTGATGCAACACCTCGCCTCGCTCCTGCACCAAACTGATGGCATCTATCTACACGGTCGACATTCGTGTGGCCACGTGTCCTCCCGAGGCTGCCAGCCCGTCATTCGTCTTGCCCACAGCCTTTCGGCGACACATCCTGCCCATGCCCACTTCATTTTCCTAACACTCAATATTGTGTCTCGTGTTCGTTCTGTAATCCATGTGTTGCATTTCTGTGTAAACAACAGTTGATTTATTGAAATTAACAACGAAATACCGCTGCACATCTAATGGCGTTCTCGCTGAATGATTACTGAGGGCTGGTCTCATTTGTGCATTTAGTTTACTTCGAATAATTGACTTTAACACGTTCAGTTTTCTTTACAGACTACAGAACGTTGTATAAACCATAACTTTATGAGATCTTCTGTCTTTGTTCGTGTTATGATAGTGAGTTTGGTGAATAGCTTTAATCCGTGTATTTTCTTACCATCATGCGTCAATGCACTTGCTGGGTAGTTAAAGCTACCTATTACCATTTGCTGATATCACTGAAAGTGAACACAAAGGTTTCCTTGTACAATTTTCAATGCTATAGAATTGGCATTTCACTAGATAGCATTTCTCAAGGGCTCTAAACCAAGAAAAAGCATAAGTTGTTAATGTCTCAGCCTGTAGGTCTCTTATGTTATCATATTTTCCGATACTCTATATGTTTTACCAAAAAAATAAATTTTGAAGCGGGAAAGGACATGCAATCATTTGGCTGCCAGCACAGTCGGCGTGGCTTTCAATTAAGCGACAGGAAATGGAACCAGCAAAAGATAACATCGCAGTCATTCATCATCACAGTAAAGGAAGCCCATGATTAAATAAAATCTATATATTGTTTAAAAAAAAAAACCTCTTTTCTGGGCTCTTCTTTAAAAAAAGAGGCTGTTTTATAATTTATTTAGTTATTTATCACCAACTTATCATAACATAAAAAGACACAGATAACAGAGTTGCAGTGACTGTTTCCATATTCACTACAGTAATTGCCTTGTATGAGGAACTATCATTCAAGATGTTGTCAGGTGTGGGACGATGGGTTTCGGAGATGAATGAACCGAATCACAAATTCATTTCTCAGCATTGGTAACAAATGGATTTATGCATTTTGCTATTGTGGGAATAAGGTCAAGCATTGAAATAAAGACATTATCCATAAAACATATTTGACCAAATACTGTGGTCCAGTCAGATATTGTGTACAGGGTCTTCAACAGTAGCGATACCTGTGTAATAATGTTACTTTGTCGAAGCAACAATATCAAGAACTACGCTGCGGGATACAAATTATACTACTCTGTTTTACAAGATGATTGTAAAAATGCCTGTGCAATAAACTTTACGGAAAACGTTTTAACCACGATTTATATATGAAACGTGACTTTTCCAGAGCTTCAAAATGTTTCCAATGGTGACCAATTTGACTCTGGCTTACTTTCAGTAATATTGAGAACCTTTTAGAGAAAGTGACTATTGTTATACAAATATAGCAATTCAGTGGTCTGGCGTCCCATCCTGGGTATACCCCTGCCTTGCGCCCTATGTCTGCCGGGATAGGCTCCGGCTCACCGCGACCCTGTACAGGATTAAGCGGTTTCTGAAAATTGATGGATGGATGGTATTGCACTGTATGCATGTGAAGTGTGTACACATTTGCACACATGGATTTTTGAGCAAGTTCTAAGCTTTAAATTGCAGCCCATTTCACGTATGCTTTTGCCGGAGTCTAAGAATGGGCTTTGTTGTCAGTTGGCTGTACAGCAGTCGTCGCTGCAGGTGTTACACTTATCGATTCGTGATTGATTTCTCAGCTGGATGGCGATGACAGCTTTCATTTACTTGCTTTTCCATTGGAAATGGACTTGGTCTGATACTCTGTCCTTCCCGACTCCTGATAAATATGTCCATTTTCTCTTCCGCAGGCGAAAAGTGTCGGAGCTTTATAGATTTGGCCCCGGCATCAGAGAAAGGTAGGCTTAATTATTCCCCTTAACGCTCTCACTTGTTTGCAATCTATTATTGTACTTTGAAGGAAGAATGCAATGAACGTTTCTCTTATTAACACACAAATTGCTCTCGAATTATTTAAGGTTTCAAGGACTGGAGCAGGTTACGGAATAGCTAATGGTG
This sequence comes from Geotria australis, assembly GCA_036362915.1. NCBI lineage: Eukaryota > Metazoa > Chordata > Hyperoartia > Petromyzontiformes > Geotriidae > Geotria > Geotria australis. The sequence goes on along the minus strand of JAZEWU010000034.1, from coordinate 930,646 downwards.
GAACAAGTTAATAGGGGCTTTCAGAGTTAACATTAATCTTCACACGCATGATGTTGTGGCAAAATGGGCTTAGTGTGTCTTGAATAGACGATATGAAGCCGACATTGTAGACAAGTGGTTGACTCAACTGTTCCTTTAATGCATAATACAAAGGCGCATTGAAGTATTACTCGTTCAAATTCAGTCTCTCTGACAATATTCATGCAAACTGGATAAACGTTTTAAGAACTATCTTTCACAGAAGCATGTTCCAACATTTTTGTGATTGAAGGCATTAGCTTTTCATATCCAGAAATGACATGGCTTGGGCAGTCTCTGAGAAGACATGATAGGCTCTCTAAAAACTGAAATGTATTTTTACAACTTCTGAATAAGACTGATATTACGAACTGTGACACGTGTTAATGCTTATTAATTTTTAGCACTGAATAAAAGTTTTAAAACGTAGTAATTTCTTTTCACATCAGACTTGTTATCTTGCCCCATTAAATTATTGCAGCTAAATTATTGCCACGATATTTTCAGGTACTCACATCCTCGGCCTGGTCACCAATAACATCCTTAAAAGATCAATCGCAAAACGGGCATTTTGGCACAATTCAACAAAGCATAGCCAATGGATAAACACTGACAGAAGACGATGTGGTCCAGAAGGTGACATTAATGCAGCCAGTGTTAGTTTTACAACGAGATTGTTGATACGACATAAGAAGTCACATTCTATCGTTAAAGTGAATGAGTGAGCAAACTGAAAAGTTAAATGCATTACTCTATTTATTTTTGGAAGATTTCTCTGCTCATGAATTAACCTTTGATTGACACACAATCATCAAAAATAGTTTTGCCTCCCAAATATAATTATATATATTTTCAAGGCAAGAGCTAATCTAAATCAAATATTGGATGAAGAGTGAATTAATGAATTTATACAAAGTGATAATGTTGTAGAGGTCATTTTTACACAAAAGAGACCTTCACATTCAGCAGTTTAACCAAAGAAGACTTGCAATAGCAGTTCTTGCCTCGGATAGGATTGCATTACGAAACTTGCCGAGCAGAACACAGGTTATTAATGCTCCCCCTGTGTACCTGCTGCTCTCGCCACTATAATAAGCCATTTGTCATGCCAAAGGCTCAAACAGAATTAGTCCAGTAGGTCAATATTAAAGGGGGGTTTTCCGTTAACAGGAAAAATAATGACGGACTTTGGCAATGTACAGCTAACATTGCATGAAATCAATTAGACTTGAGAAAGTATATTTTCACATTCGTACAATCTACAGATCCAAATTATTACAAAAACATGTTTCTGTTACGCAAACTATACAAGTCGGAAATATGTCACCAAAGTAATAAAGCTTTGGCCACCTGACTCCACCAACTGCTGAGTTTGCGCGACACCTTGATACGTCCTCTTTCGACCAGCAGTCTCATTTCAAGAAAGGCAAAGATATAATAAAAAAACCTGCTGCAGTTTCAAATCTCTTCAATGCTTTCTTGGTCATAGGAACCGCCCAGGGCCAGACATAACTTTTTAATAGATCAACTTCAATCTTTTCTTTTACAATTATTTAGTTCCCCCTAACAAATCTGTACGTGTCTGTTTTTAGGCCAACACAGTGAGATTTATGAATATTTTTAGCCAGTGGGCCTTGAGCGAGCCCTGTAATTTATATGCAGGAAGGAAAGACAATGGTGATAAATTATAGTACAGTGAAATATCTTAAAACAGCCAGCCCACGGTATCTTGTGGAGAGATTTTAAAACGAAGTGTAAATCATTAGAAACGTGTTAGGACTATTACCATGGTACTAATCATTTCTGAACGTTAAACATTGCTGTACGATGTGTGTCGTGTTACATAGCATTAATTTCAAATCTCGCTGGAAACGAGGAAAAAACCGATTGTGCGCAGGTGCAAAGTTGGATTATTACATCGCAAGATCGTTGGTGACGATGCTGATGTTTAAACCAATATTTTTAAATGCGCGTAATAATGTGCGCAGGTATTTTGTTTTTACCACACCACATTTCAAAGACTAGCCTAGCGTCGAGCGTTAAGCGGGCCACATTAGCGGGCACGTGAACACAAGATTTGTGTGCTGTGCCCTGTCATTGCCATCGCGTGCACATCAGCCAAAGCACACACTGTACGCGCGTGCCATGCGTGCACTAAGTGGCTTTCACGCTGTGAATCTTGCTAAGTAAGGTCCCGTTATAGTGCATTCATGGTTTTTTAGCGTTTGACGTCGCATCTTTAAATTACGGATCGCGCGTGTGCCCGGCCGTTATATGCACTGCCAGTAACGATTCTCGTGCCGAGCCTTGTGACAGCCTGCAGCATGAACTGCAAACGCCACATTCAGAGATAGAAAAGCTTTTGGCAGCAAGTCATTGGTGTTTGGCCATGAGCAAAACACTGCTGCGCAAAGTGCTGTTAGAAAACCGCATTCCTCTAAATAAAGGGTCCTTACAAGTTCAAACTTGTGTAAGCTCTTAACTTGGTTATTTCAGACATTATAATACATTCGGTAGCATCTCATTCAAAGAAAAATCTTACTATGCGCATACTAGATCTTATACAAAGTACACACGTTACTGGAACAAAGTCTCGATGTGTGTTATACGAATGGTTGTCGAGTTGTCCCGCGTGTTTTTCGTTATGATGTCTGACGTTCGGCTCCAAATGCTGGGAGCTTCTTCAGCTCCTGCAGCTTGTTCAGCTCCCAGCATGCGAAGTGAAAAGTCGGGTCACACATCACGCCGAACAAAACGCGGGCACAACCCGAAAACGCATCAGGGAAGCTACACAATACCACCGCGAAAAACTCGCACCTTTATATATTCAGGGTTGTGCTTACAACAGAAGTGTAATCGGATGTTTAAATAGTTCTGTGCTGCATATTACTGTATACGTTTCACTGCTGTCCACAGACCGTTACATTGCAAATAATTCCGTCATTTTTTTACTTGTGCACCCTTAGATTTGATCCAAACGTGGAGCACGACGACAGAATTATTGATATTGTAACTCTACAGCTGGGCCCAAAGTGTTATGTTTAATATCGTCTGGAAAATAAATGCCGTGTCAAAGTACTGTGCGTGTGTGCCATGCCCTGTGCACGCATGCATGCCTGGAGTTTGAAGCGCGCACTCATGTGGGCTCTGTCTTGCAGGGGTCCTGCTTCTGTCAATGGTGTCAGAATCGCTGTACCTGATCCTGCTTACTGTGGGCTTTGCCCTTATGTGCCTGGAACGCTGTCGATCTACCAACATCATAGAGGGGCTTAAACTCAACGCTTTTGCCGCGGTCTTCACAGTCCTGTCAGGTACACGCTCCGAGTGATGTCACACGTTTAGTTGACTGTGTTTATTTTGTGCACGCTGTGTGTTGCATTTTCTACAGAGTGGAAGCTGGAAAAAAAGCAGATTGGGGGCAAGGTCAGGTGTGCTTATATCCGAAGTGGTGTGGTTGTATCAGAAATTGCCCTTTATCTTCTGCCCTTCCCTCCACCGCTACAGAGTGTGAGGAAGGTTTGTTTATATCAGAACTCTGAAGCCAGCGATGCAGGTTCAAATCGCTGATGAACATTTTGCCAACTTATTTCGTTTCCTTTGTATGTTTGCAAATTAGATGTTCCATCTCAAGGGGGTTTGCAGAAGCAATAACGTAATATGTAAATAAAAAACCCGTGCTTGTAAAATATATGCTCATATCCAATTTCTACAATATTGAAAGTAACTATTTTTTGTTGAGTAATGACACATATTTTCTACTATAAGCCTGAGCACACAGCTTTATTCCCATTTCGTTTGTTTTTGATCCGTGATTTTTAACCACGGCAACAGCACACCCCATAAATTACTGGTGATCCGTGCACCTCACACTACAAACTGGTTGATTGGTGAATGTGCTGACCAGTAGGCCACAAAGACAAAGATCCCCTATATAGCCTTAACAGACTGTAGGGACAAGTGCTGTTAGCGAGCACCTATGGAGGTCGACACTGCACACGAGGGGGTGGGTGACCAGCACCACGCCCGGCCGCCTTTGTCTCCCTAGTGGCGATGTTTACACACCGCACTAGGTACTCATTTGAGGCTGAGTCGACCTAGGGGAGGCCCAGGACCGGTTTCAGAAAATCGTCACTGGTGTTGGCCGTGAGCGGGATTCGAACTCGGGTCGCCAGATTCGTAGCCCAGTGCGCTAACCACTGGCCTACCGCCCTGTCACCTACATCTCCATAATTATACACTTGCTCTGATACAGAGACCTATCTTAATGCCTGGATGGAGAGAAACCGGAGAACCAAACATTACCTCAGATTACATGTTTGCGTTTGGTATTTGCACCACGTGTGTATCACTGACGATATCATGAAGGCACTATATTTCACAATTATATAATATGCCGGTTATTTTACACAACGTGGACCGTGACGGTGACTCACACGGCTTATTGTCTTTCGAATAACATCGCGGGATATTTAAATTCCACTTTTTCTTCATACGACCGTCGATGTAGAGCAAAAACAACTATAATGTTACACCGAGGTGGCTGTGTCAGATAATTGCTTCTGCGGCAGCAAAGGTCACTGTGAAGTGGAGACCACGTGTCTTGGATTAATACACATGCAGTGTTGACCAGGGTGGCCACTGGGCTCGGACCGTGAACCTTTGCAAGTAGTGATACGTGAGCTACTGCTCCACCATGTCAGCACCTCTAAATGCCAGGCTGTCCACTGCATACGGGCGAAATGGTCAAGGTACTCACACTATTGGTTGCTACAAACCTGTGTTGGCCTCAGTGTCGTAGGCCAGTATTTTGTGGCATAAAACCCATTTATTTGCTTTATTCGCGTTGTCTTCCAGAGTTAAATTATTCACACTAATTCCAAAATGTTTGGTTGGTCCTATAAAAAAAAAATACCTGATGCACATTTTCGCATTTTATTCTTGAAATTGGGAAGCTGACACCTCCAGTAACGGGATTATGTCTGACTATTTAAAGAAAGGCACGTATGGTTTCATTAAAATAAAATGTGACATTGCAAGGATGTTTTAGCTAATGCAGTTTCACGATGTTACTGTCAAATCAACAAAGCGCACACACACGCGCGCACCTTTAACTAAATTGTTGCATTTGTACGTTAGGCATCACACCGTGACACCGATTGTCGGTAAGGATGTCTCTCAAATTACTTCTGAGTAATGTTGCCCTCGGCTGTCCCGATGGCTTTAGTATTTAGCACATTTCCCACTCGGCTGGTGTCTGAGGATTTGGCTGTGCAGCTTTTGCCACCACTGTGTAATGTCTGCAACACATACCAAAGCACACCACACGCGGCAAAGTAGACATAAAGGACCCTGTGGCATTTCTTGCCGGAGAATCGCAATCGTGAGAGCGATGCCACGCGTTGCGTGCTTTTTTGAGCGCCTAAATGTTTAATTTGAAAACGACCCCAGACTGAACAGAAACCCCCTACCTCCCAGCCCCATCAACAAGCTTCCCAGCATAAGTACAGACGCATGATATCACCAAAGCAACATTGCAGCTGAACACAATACAGCAATGCTTGGATTAAATAAGAAGGAAGAAACATGCTTACGTATGGGCTGTGGAACCCTTTCCAACATGTGCTGGTCCTGATAAGTATATCATTCGTAATAATTACTTGGGACTTTGGGCACTTTTTGGCAGTGTACAGATACTGTAAAATATACAAGGTTTTACCTTTTCTGGCAATGAGACAAGTGTTAAGATCTTAAAACACCAAATGGACATCGTTTTGCAAAGGGTCCAATTTGCAAGATGCCACACATGCTTGTGGCAAAAATATGCAAACAAATGCTACGATAATATATGCATTGTCCTTGAAACGAATTGGCCCGACACTAGAGACAACTCTCTTTATAACCTAGTCTCAGTGTTTAGCCAAGTGTTGCCAAAAGGCAAGCAGTTTGGACAATCCAAATAGCAATGCATCAATAGCTAGGGTCTAACCTGAGCTATTAATGAATGATGAGAGACGTCGTGAGTGACATCACACACAACGTCCCATGGAGAAGCAAGGACAGCGCATGCTGCGTGTGGTGTCACCTACTCGCCTGAAAATCCTTATCTAATTGATGCAGATCTTTTATTGAAAAGCTTTTGGCAACGTCATCTTGTCAATTTGTCTATTTAAACTATTGTTTAAATGCCTGATTAAAAGCCAACTTTACAGGAAAATGTCCTTGCTTTTGGAAAATCTTTGTAAGAGCTATCACAGCTCCACACGACAAACAGACACGTGCACGGGGATAATGTATGATGGTTGCTTTTCAAGTTTGTTCTTTCAGGATAGTCGTGCCGAGCGTTCTCCCTCTCTCGACACCGCTATCACAAAAGAACAGCTTAAGAATTCAACCATCATGAATCAAGCCGTAAAGACCTATATCAGGACAGAAAAAATGTATTTCAACTTTTGACGTTAGTTAGAACGCATTAAAACGCATCACGATATATTTTACAGGAAATGTTAAGTGTTGGATTATTTCTCCATATTAATTCGTTATTCGTGTGAATATTGCACATTGCTTATGCCTCACGAAAGTAGGCAATGTCATGTTATTATGGTGCCACGCACAAGCTCAAACTCCTTGGCTACGAATTGTCTATTAATGTAATGAGAGGTCCATCGCAATGTTACATTGTGAAAATCCACATTCTTTAATGCATGTCATGGCACAGCGCTGGTATGAAATTTCTCGCATTGTCCTGGCAAAAAGAAATCTCTCTGCCTGTGATATGGCACTGGAAGAATAATTTGGAAACCATTTTTCCCAATAAATGTTCGACACTTTTTGGTAATACAACTTCAAGTAACAAATTATACTTTTGATTCAATACAAGGTCACGTTCCTATAGATGTGAAAATAGAGATTTTAATCACAAAAGAACTTTCAGCTCTTAAAATATAGTCCACTTTTAAAGAATTGTCGTGAAACATGCAAAAACATGTTTTCCTCTGTACTGGCCGTCAGTGCAAGTGAAAGTATTGCAATTTTAGTTTTTCTCCTACATTGTTGGATTTATCTGCAAAAATATATTCAGGTTAAAAATTATCTAAATGTTTCCACTTTCAAAAATATTCCCGTGACAAATTAGAATGTTTATAATGATTATGTGCACGATTTAACATAATCGTAAATTGACTCTAAATGCACCGAAGTGATTTAAAAAAGACTGCATGGATTTAGTAATTTTCATTACTTACAAATTGGTATTTATTTTGCACTTAAACATAATTGTGAAACTCGAGGAATACTGAACAGGATTAAAGATATGCTATGATTACCACATTTCAATGTCTGGTATTCTCATATGGTATACTTGGTTGTTAGATTTAGTAAATGTAGATGCACGTTTATTCCCCATTTGTAAAAGTAAATTTTGACCGCACTTAATCTCACATGATTTTTGGTTCACGCTGTGAAAATCAAGCCTGCCAGTTGTGTCATGCCGTTGAGTAATTTTAGGTTTCCGTAATCTCTCGCCATCTTGTAAAGCAACCTTTCCCAGACACCGTGGTGTCCCTTTTACATTATTTAGTCACTTTTTTTAAGTAAAAGAGATCATAATCGGAATAGTGATAATCTGTTTTGTTTTTCAAGCGGACGGTGTTAAAGTGCACAATTCAACCCACATGCTATGGTGGAAAAAAATTACAATGGAAGCAATTTTCTTATTCATTTAAAGTCATTTCACGTGACAATTACGTTTGGATCCTTGAGGCAGTGTTGCCTCATATAAACAGGGCACATGCATGAACACTGCTCTAAAAAGTAGTTTCCCAGTGCACGGGGGATTTTAATAAGCCTTAGGGCATAGTTAAACCTGAAGGTCATCTGCAAAGATGGCAAGCCATCTTCGGCTCCTATATTTTTGTCCTCTTTAGTATTCCAACAACCACAACACTGAAGACAGAGGACTTTTATGGGAGAACTAATTCACAGCAATAAACGAGGGAGGTAAACGGTTAGAGGTGCAGCGCTGCAATGGCTGACGCTATGAATGCTGGCGCAGGCTTCTCTCTCCAGAGCACCCCGGGAGGGGGGCCCACGGTGTTCTGTTCACCAACAACTCAGCGGTGATTTTCTATCATGCGCTGCTGAAGGTCAGTCAGGCTTCTTGGTTAAACTTGTTGAGTAATGTGAGGAATATGCTAGCAATGTTTCAAACGCACCGTTCAGGATGATGTGTAATTATATTTATTTGATAGTGGATGATACATTTAAGGACAACCCAGTATTTTTACTGAAACCTACAGGAAATTTCCATTTTGTAATGGACTGGCTGCTGAAGAGTACCCTTAAACGCTCAAAGCCCGTCCATTGTTAATATACATTCACATTCCCTCTTCTATGTCTATTAGAATTACCAGAATTCCCACATATCACTTTGAGACCAAACATTAATATTCATTTGTTCCCTCCTTGCTTGTTGTAGAATTATTATTAGTTTCCCTGTTGAATTTTCTTTTGTCCTTTGTCTTATAATTCGTTGCTACCGCTTGACTCTCAGTTTTCTGTCTCCCCGTTGTTGTTGTGCCGTTCTCTCAAAAAAAAAACCCCCAAAAAAATTATTGCTGATTTTCCGTGCTCTGTCGTTGTTGACATGTCGTTCTCTCTGCAGCTTTGTGCAGCGCTTTGTGACCCTCGGGTGAAAGGCGCTATATAAATGCTATTATTATTATTATCTACATTTAATCTGATGGTTTTTAAAAATAACAGCCATGATAATTTTGAGAATGCCCTAGTCTTCATCTTTCAGAATAAACAAACACGCATATTAAAACAAAAAAAATACCATTGCGATTTTGCTGAATGACTTTCTCCGAAATAATCACCCCTCGGATGGGCCGGTGACTCAGAGGAGAAAGCGCTGAGCGAGCGTCGCTGACATATCCGGGGTTCTAATCCAGTCACTTGACATTAAATCAGTGCAGTGGGTCTCTGCCAGGTCACCAATGACTGCACACAAAACACCCAACATGTTAAATTTGATTTGTGGTAATGTCCAGGTCTTATTGGTAGATATATCAGTTTCATTGTCTTGCAACAATTATTACTCGCTGGGTGGAAAATTGCTGCCCTATACTGTGGCTAAGAGATCAGACGTAAAGTGATTTCAGAAGTAGTTATGTGATATCTCCTTCTGCGGGTCATTCTGTAACACAGGGTGATGCACTGCTTTACGATAATTTCTAAACAGATTATTCGTCTCATTACATGAAACTGATGACACAATCAGGATGAACTTGAGGAGGAAAGATAACAAGCTCAACAATGACCAGATACTCTCAAGTTATGGCATTGGTGCTGATCAGACTAGCGCTATTCTGGCTTTTAACTATCATATTTGACCACCCACCCTCTGTAGCCGGCGCCGAATTTCCGTGCACTCGGAAAGAATTATGATCGTGTCCTTGAAGCTGTGCTTGAATCTATATTTATTGGCATTTAGCTCCCGAACATATTGCTACGCGCAAGAATAAAATCTATGTATAAAATATGGATGTAACATTTCAATGCTTAAAATCAGATTATGAGTGTGCCCTGCCATCTTGGAGCACCAAAAACACAAGCCTGATAAACTTACAGAGCTTTTTTATGACATTCTCAATAGTTCTTAAAATATTTAAAACGTGGTTGCTTTCAATCCAATTGCTTTGTGTCTACCAACAATATCACCTCATACCAGACAGTAGCTCTCATTAGGAGCTGACATTTGATGGGGGGTTTTTTGGCTGAACAAATAAAAAAACATTTATATATTTTAATGACAAGCCCCAGATGGGAAATTAAAGAAAATTAACATAGGGCTGTCATAATGTTAGGCTATTACAGCTGTACCCATACAAAAAGCGACATATATTCAATACCCCGCCTACAAGAAGTCCTTTATTCTAGGAAATGTTTAACGAAGATAAGAGGTTGTACTTGTCATATTCAGTGCCCTTCGTGTGATGTCTTTACTGCTCCAGCAAACGCAGTGTCCATTGTGCTACTGTTAATTGAAATTTACTTTGTGACAAGGGCTTTTGGATTACGTCTTTATTGCAAAGAGCAATTTACTTCTGTTTTGGGTTTCACCTAAATACACCGGCAAATGCAGAGGATACTGCAATTATTAAGAGTGAGAAAAGCATCCTCTTTAATTTAAATAACTCAGCATCGTATATCGATGTCGCGTTCACCTCAATAATGTGTAATTGAATGACACACAAAAATACATCGAGTTTGGCATGAACTTAGTTTATTTTTCTTATCAAAATTACTCCTGTGCTCGCCACACAGTCCATCTGGGCAATGTCTAATTTGTGGTAATGTACAATGTATTAGAACCAAACGTATCTGACTAAATTGCCCCGGTGCCCTGTGATGGACTAGCGGCCCATCCTGGGTATTGCCCGCCTTTGGGGCCCTGTGTCTGCCGGAATAGGCTCCGGACCACCGCGACCCTGTTATAGAGATTACACGGTTTCTGAAAATGGATGGACGGATGGTATCCGGACACATGTCAAGGAGCGATTGAAGCGACAGAGCTCTTTATCGTTACGTCACCTTCACAACGCCACCTCCTCCATGGACGTCAACCCCCGGCCCAACGACTGAAGTCAAGAAGAAGCTTCCTCAGCCATGTGCAGCCCCTAACAACATCTCGAGAAGAAACCAGACTCCAGCTCTGGACGGAAAAGCTTGAGAGTGACCCTCCTCCAACTGGCATGGGAATTCCCCCTGCTGAAGACCTCCCTCCTGGCTCAGAAGCACCATGGATTCAGTGGAAGACACTCAACCGCCTGAGAACTAGAACGGGACGATCAAAAGCTGCTTTGGTCAGATGGGGCTACAAGACCGGCCCAGCCACCTGTGAATGTGGAGAAGCAGACCATACTATGGATCACTGCCTTGGCTGCGCTCTACTACCCAACCTCGGCAGCTCACAGTTCAATAAAAATGCAAAGAACTGTGTAAAGAAATGGGAAACTGTCATATAACCCATCACGCTTCGAAGAATCGAAAAGAAGAAGAAGAAGGATCGGAGCTTTCTTAATACGTGGCACGCGACCTTTGCGAGGATCCAGGCGCACGAAATCCCAGCTGCGTGCGAGACGCGGCATCGCGGTTGCGCTTGCAAATCACACACGAGCCATCGTATAAATAAATACAACGAGAGGCGTGAGACGTCACCGTGAGCGCATGCACACTCACGCACGTTCCCCACACACCCCTCCGCACGGGAAAGAAATACTGCTCGCTTTCATGGTCCCGCTTGTAAACAAGCTGTGTGCATCTTAATGGAATGGTTAATCAGTCCGGCCCCACGGACGAGTGCGTTTTATCCGCCTGCATATATTTGGGTTCGCGGCGTGGCCTTGCGGTTAGCATGGCTCGCCGGCGTTCTGCCAGTTTGCGTGAGGTCAGTGGTTTTATGTCATCGTCACGGTCACCCGAGATTTTCTGACAAACTGAGGCCTCTTCTGCGAAGTGGAACATTAAAGACGCCGAGACGTTTACAGTAACAGCCACCTTGAATACCAATGCGATTCGTTCTCTTACAGATGAGCAGACGATATCTGACTCATGTAGCTGTCTGTCCACCCTCAAACATAAAAAGTATTTAACACACCACATCGGATGCACGGCTTTCAATCTGGGAGTGATTCTGCGCGTGAATTGTCTCGAATATAAGAAAACTGGACCGGTTTCAAGAGACACATATGTGAATGAGATGCATTGTCCACCTATCCACAAAAATGCTAATGATTATTTAGTCTTATTTTACTATTCTTTATACAATTTATTTCAATTGCGCTATCTATAGTCATGTCATGAGATGAAGAACCCACTTGGAAATCTCGCAGAGCGATGTGCCTTGCATGTTAGAGAACGGCTGCGCAAGAGATTTAGCACAAGATCCTTTACGCAGTAGGGGTCACGCTTCCCCACATACTCTGCAAGGATACTATTTGTTGCATGACGGTTTAAGTGATCTTTAACTTTCTCAAAGGTGGAATTTAGCAATATTGTGCAAGAAACATACGTCAACGTGATTTTCTTTGTGCAGTCATTGGCGTCTGGGTTGCAATGTAACCTCGCTTACTCAGTTTAGACCATGGGCGGCTGAAACCCAGAATCGAACCCAAGATCTCAATAGAGTCAGTGTGAGCTCGACGCTCTGACCTGTGACCTGCCCAGCCGATTTCTGAACCACCCTGACAGTAATCTGTAAACAAAAGTCTTTGACCTGTCACACATTTTGAAGCATCACAAAGTAACTCGGTCGAGATAGTACGTAAACAATGTCTGAAGTTTGGGCGGTGATATATCGCAGCAGTAGCCCATTCACCGGTTGCTGCAGATCACGGCGGGTTTAATGACCATGAAATACTACGTGCCGCCTGCTTTACAGTAGCTGTTAAAGATCCACTGACTTTATTCAAAATCAGCAGGCCATGGTGTGCCAGTCTCACGGTCCTAAATTTCCACATTTTTGAAAACTAACCTACTATGAGAATTGCTTTCCAAAGTTGTTTTTTCGGGATAGCCGTGTCAAGCGCTCGCCCTCTCTCCTTCGCGACGTTTCGCGTCCCACACAGTAATCTACACTGACTCTATTGGGATTGTGCACGACAACATCGCCCCCTGCCGTGAAGCTACTGCAGACTGTGTCCGTGAACTCATTCGTGGTAGGCTTGCGCTATGTAAGAATGCTGCAAAGACCAAATGTCACTGATTATTATTAAATTGAATTTGTGAAAATATTGAAGTGTAGTATACACTCCTTATTTTGCACACAGCTGTGTCTATTATATCTCTAGAGGTAAAGTCTGCTCATTGGCTTGTGTAAAAATGCAATTGCATTCTCAATGGGTAGTTAACATTCTGAGATATGGTTCCTACCATTGCATTTCATTCATATAGCTTCCATGACAGCATTGTTGTGTGGGCAATTATATGTGAAAACAAATGTTGCACTTGGAGATTAACATGTCGGCGTTTTAATAAAACCCATAATTGTTTTCTGTATTTATATATATATGCTATTTGCACAGTGGAACATTTCATTAAGTTAAGATTTGTGTGCAGTTTGTGACATATTACAGTTATTTCGAAATGTTTTTCAGTCCATAGTAATAATTTCCATGTTAATTGTTCTGGTTACAATTCACATGCTAATTGTTTACGCTTGGACATATAAATACGTGAAGCTTAAAGTCACAAGCGCATTCAAGTGTATGTTAATGCTTCAAGTGATGCAAAACATTAGAATATAAATGGCACTGAGAAGGAGAGGGTGAACATCGTGGGAGCTTTTCCTTGATCAGCGTGCCAATGGCTGCTTATCCTCTGCATTATGCATGTCCCAAATGTGGGCTTAAAACATCATTTGCTTTTCTTCAAACGGATTAATTATTTAAAAAACGTATCTTTAATAAATAATTTGGATTAATTAATGCACGTACATGATGAGTGCAACGTATTTCGGCACAACGCACTTTCTATTTCAGCACACTCTGTTTCGCAAATGTAATTTCACGAAACGGCAAACAAAATTACGCACAATATTACCATCCATCCATTGTCAGAAACCGCTTAATCCTGTACAGGGTCGCGGCGAGCCGGAGCCTATCCTGGCAGGCACAGAGCGCAAGGCAGGGCTATACGCAAATGGAATGCTAGTCCATCACGAAATTACGCTTTTGAAAATATTGCTTTAATGCAAAAATCCTTTTAATACACTAACACCAACCAAGTGGGAATGACATCTAGCTTTAAAGTGTAGGTGGAATCCTACCGCCGTACTTTCGGAGGGAAGAGAAAACAACACTTAGTCACAAAACACAAATCAGTTGGCATGCAATTTTCAGTTCAAACAGAAGCTGTTGCACGGAGCACTGTGAGGAGTGGAATGTGTCCGCCAAGGTCTCAGAGGCCCATGCATCACAGTGAACCATAGCAAATACCAGTATTGACTCTGGACGCCTGTGACAGTGATAGATGTTTGGGGGCCTGGGAATGGGTGGAGGGACTTCCCTTTTATTCCAAGGGTCCAAAGAAGATTTTAATTCTTGAGAAATAATCGTCTCACTCTTTGTAGTGCAGGGCCATTTTCTGCTGCTTTTGAGAGGAATACATGCTCAAAGAATGTGCCAATAGCAATGGGGATGGTGAGTAATTGTTCTATTGGCAGATAGTGAAAAGAGTGACCTTGTTACACACATTGCCTTTCACATTTTAAAACAGATTTCTTATACGGGTTTCATATTCGGTTCTTTGCAGGAGTTGGGATTTGTATTTACGGGCTCCTTAAACAATTTATAGTGCGACATATTTTACTGAGAGCGGTGTTATAGCGTTGTGGATAGTGCACTGCGTTACGCATCCAGCCACCTGAGTTCGATTCCCTGCCATGACTAGCAGCAATGGTGAGAACATGCCTTCCTCCCCCCTTTAATAAACCTATCCTGACCAGTGTGGTTAAGTAGAGTCGAACAATCCCCATGACTCTCGTGGCATAAAGACCAACACCTGCAGTGGATTAATGAAGGTTTTATGTATTTATTATTACTGAACTTAGATGCGTCTCATTTCAGACTTTTAAAATTATCAGCATTAATGCCCCCTGTAAAATATTCATATTCAGGGCACGTCGGTTAAGTTATAAACTTTTTTTTCAAAGATGTTTCTTTCATGCACGGAATAAAACTGAGCCCCTTACTGTACTTGGATAGTACAGTATTAATCTGTGAAGCCATGTCATTGTAACCGCAAGCTCGAGGCAAAAAGACTTCGCACGGAATTCGCAGTTGCATGTCGTGTACTGTGCAGCGTTCGGGAAGGATCGGAAGCCAGACAATGTTCTGCGGCTCACCACACACAGTCAATAGTTTCCACGCTCCTCTGAAGACGAAGCCCGATTGGATTTTCTGCAACCCCAAGCAATATTTCTCTTTCCGTGCTCCGAGCGGAAGCCAAGCAAGGTCACACCTGGACATGACCCCTGAGCCTGCGCAATTAATTCATTAGTGATCCCGCTCACATTTCACGGCCTTTCTTCAGAGGAGGAAGCCCTTTGAGATTAATATCAGCATCGCCTCTCTGTTTAGTTGCCATCGGCAACCAAGGTATCACACGTCGATATACCTCGAACCGTTATGAAGTCACGCTTCCATTTGAAATAGTTGAAGAAATACAAAAAAATACTGTAGACCAAACCCAGACGTGTTTCTCAGTGTATGTCTCTCAAAATTGTGCAGTACCCTGTAATAAAGCTCAACAAAACCAGCATCAGAAGTCGGGCCAAATCAATTTCTGCTACCCGAATACAGAAGCTAATTTCTAGGCTGTCCAGGTCTAACCTGGACAGCCTAGAAATGAGTATTTCACCTGAACAGGTGGCAACCTCATTTGCAATCTCGTCGTTGGTTTGCGTTGGTTCATTCGAACGTTTGTTGTATCGCAGGAATCACGCATCCAGAGCTTGCAAGCTCACTGGGTGTTTTCTGCTGTAATAATAAACGTATATCCATAGTCATTACCATGCTTATCCATAATATATCCCTTTTATGGGTTGGGTCACGTAAAAAATCAGTGTTGTAAACCCGCCTCCACCTGACACAGCCAATTAGTAAGGTTTGTCACACGAACAAAATGTGTCAATTCGCTACTGCTTCAGCACACCGGTGTGTTGGAGAACGAACCCACAACATTAACAATGAAATACGACGCTTCGCTGATAGTTGCAATCAGCTTCATCGGGTGTCTCGAACAAAGGTTCTGGAGAAGCCTTCACGATATATATATATAAAAAGTGGGGGGGGGTTGTGATGTCATCACCGTGTGCCTCCCTATGCCCAGGATAATAATAATAATAGCATTTATATAGCGCCTTTCACCCGAGGGTCACAAAGCGCTGCACAAAGCTGCAGAGAGAACGACATGTCAACAACGACACAGCACGGAAAATCAGCAACAATTTTTTTGGGTGTGCATTAATTATGTGTTTGCATTAATTATATTAAGTTTTGTTAATCATTTAATTACACACGTGTTGCGAATTACATGAGTCACGCTCAACCTCACACTCAAAGGCTTCATGTTAAAATTTACCACGCTTGTCTCAGGGTTTAGGGTTCACTGGTTCGAATCCAACGTTAGCTCTTCGACAATTTGCTACGGTGATATCAAACGAGCAAGCAATCTGGTCATTTGTTTCTAGGGAAAATGATCAGAACATATGGACTAACTCACGCTATCTTGAAAAAGAGGTCATGAGACTCACTGAGGCTTTCCTATGTATGCAAGCAGAAATCATTAGGGTTGGGCAGCACTTGGATGGGTGACCACCATGAATACCAGATGCTGTCGTCTGTTCCAGGGTGACATTGTAGGCGGAAAGGCAGGCCAGAAAAATCTGTATTTGTACTGTACTATCTTCAAATATCCGTAATCCCCACCTTCCCGACCCACACTGACCAGACCGGTGAAGTATGACCAAGTAACTCCCACCACGCAGAGTGTGGCCGTGTCAGAAGAGCTGCAAAATGTTCACGCACAAAAGATTCTGTTTCACCATAGTTCACAAAAATAGGCCATCTCACGCTGTTAAAGCGCCCAGGTGTGCGGAATTATCTCTCATTACCTTTAGAAAATGCCTGGTGGGAATAAAAGGCGGCGAATCAGGACGTATCTATCGAGGTCAAAACCAATACTTGGTAAACAGATAATGCTTGTGATCATGCCGGTGTGAATGACAATGCGAAATTTATATGCTGCAATGTACACAACGGTGCTTAACTCACGGAATGTTTTATTACATGCATGTAAAGTGCAGTAATTTATTGTCGCAGACATTGAAAGGTTAATTTTTATTTTATTGAGCATCCTTTAACGTGTTTTACTGTACTGCCAGTGCATGAATCACACCCGTCCTCGAGGCCACAAGCTGCTGACAATCGGCCGCCCTTCATGAACGTCCCCTTGAGACACCAAGCTCACCTTGCAGAGTTTGCCTCCGCCGCCGCGTACGTTTGATTTAAGCAAATATGTAAATCCTGGTGTCATATTGGGCTTTACAAACAGCAGCACTCTCCAAGGAAATGCAGCAAATTGCTCGAGTTGTGCGATAGAAAAAAACACATTGATTAACTGTAATTTATTGACCAAATACATGTTTTTCCATTACAGAGTTAGATTTTGACATAGTGAAACCAGCCAGCGGGGCATTGCGCGCGTGTGCCTTTAAAATGTTCTTTTTTTTTTTTGCTGCTCAGGTCTGCTGGGGATGGTGGCACACATGATGTATACCACGGTGTTCCAGGTGACAGCCAGTTTGGGACCAGAGGAATGGAGGCCACACCACTGGGATTACGGCTGGTCGTTTTGGTAAGTGCCTCGGCTTCAATGTGTGTCTCTCACTCCACGTGTGTTACTGAGCGGCCGCGTTTCACTTTCAGGGAGCAACGTGTGGCTTTATCCGGCCTGGCCATGCCGTCTGCCAGCGTCGGAGTGTGTGTGGCTCTCACTCCCAAGTCACATATGTGATCAGGGATCAATTCGAAATAATTGCACAATTTATAACGCGGCCCCGCAAATCCAACGCTAAGTTATGCACGAGACACGGATACAAAAGTGCGAGGAAACCGCAGAGAGGTGGGGAGTCAGCCAGGCGGTCAGCTGGCACCAACCCGCGAGATACTGCATATATGATGATATTATCGGCCAAGCAAATCTTCTTCTGGCTGTCACTCAATACTGAGTATGACGTGTCTGGCATCGCTTCACATGTGAATGTAAACCGATTCTGTGCGTGCATCTCCTGCCACAGAAGTTGCAAGATAGGTGTCCCGTTGCTGGGTTGGATTTGGAAGCATGTCGGCCAAGCAAATATTGAGTGTTTTTTAGTTGTAGGAGGAAACTGGAGAACCAGGAGGAAGCCCACACAGAACAGGGGTAGAAAAACACACACTCTGCACAGAAAGGCGCCTGAGGTTGGAATGGAACTGCATCAGGCAGGACCTTCTTTCTATGAGGTGCAGATGGTACCGCTGCGCCAAGCTGCACCACAATTACACTGCTATATGGACAGAGACGGGAAGGATGAAACTGGCGACCTCTGCTTTGCAAGCCCTGTGCCGACCGTTACACCACTGGCGGCATCCCAAATTTATGGACCTGACATATATATCATTTGGCCATATTTTACTGAATGATAAAAGTTATGTTTTAAATTACAACTCAACTCGTTAGGGTTCTATAAATACGTTTATCAAAGTGTGTAATTCATACACGGGCATGACAAACTGTCTAGTGAATATTCATTTGCCTCTCATTTATGACACTTTTTAATTTGTGTTTTATAGCTGCATATATTATAAAAAGTGCATTCGAAAAAATGTAGCCGACTTTAAAGAGCAAAGTCATTTTTTGCCCTTTATGAAATGACGAGATCCGTGTACGTACAGCAAAAGGGTAGAACGTGTTGTAATTAATGACCATGATACAGCCTTATTCGGTCACTTTAGCCCACGTCTTCTAAGGGCATTAACAACGGCTTAACAAGGAATCTTCATAGGGATTAACTTCACTGTTGGCTCTTGACTGGTTTAATTAAAATTAATCTCACTTGTTTTAATTAGAATAAATCTCACTTGTGTATTTCTGAAAATATTTGTAATTATTGTTTTTTTTTTATTGTGGAAGATCCCAAACACCAATTAGCTGTTGCATGTTTTGGTTTTGTCTTTGCAACATTTGCATCATTTCCTCTATTTATTTAAAAAGCCTCAGTGTGTGTGTGAATAAATGACTGCCAAAAGTTGAAATATCCAGGTCGTGCAGGATAATGACATGAAGTGTATTAGACATCAGGTCAAATTACTCTCAACCATCTCTAGCACATTTACACAGCAAACCTGGACAACATGAAATCGTTTTCTCCATAGACAATTTCTCAACCATAAGCCAGATTCAACACATTTGTACTTCAACATCATCCTCATCATCATCAGAAACCGCTTAATCCTGTACGGGTGGCGGTGAGCCGTTACATATCCCAGTAGACACAGGGCACAAGGCAGGGCTATACCCCGGATGGAAGGCCAGTACATCACAGGGCACCGGGGGCAACTTAGTCAGCGGCCAATTCACCTATGCAGCAGCATGTCTTTGGACTGTGGGAGGAAACTGGAGTGCCCGGCGAAAACCCACACGGATACGGGGAGAACATGCAAACTCCACACAGAAAGGCACCCGAGCCGGGATTCGAACCCGGGGCCTTCTTGCTGTGAGGCGGCAGCGCTACTCACCGCGCCACCGTGCCGCCCTGTACTTCAACATATTAGGCAGCAATTAGTGTCTGTGCTATGAACTGTGCTATATTTGCACGTGTTATAACCGATGTCGCATCACCAATTAACCATTACAAAAACACGTTCATGCAAATCGTGGCTTCGCAAATTTAAATGTTCTTAATTATGAGGGAACACTTGTCCATTCATCAGTACATGCTTAATTGAAAATAGCCTTATCGAGATTTCAAATATAACGACGTAATGACAAATAAAAGTATCAAACTGAAGTACCGTATATCTCGTGAGCTATTCACTTTTCGGAGTGAGTTTGGTAATACATAGTTTTTGGCATTTGCTATGAATAAATTAAAACCCCGTGTTATTGCCACTGTCATTAAACTAATTAAGTCCCACTGAGACTTAACTGGTGCACACTCGCACGCACATTATTCCTCCCCTTGCCTCGGCAGACCTATAATTTAAGTGTCCTTATCCTCCGAACAATTCATTTTTCTCGAGCGCCGGTAGATGGTAAATTAAAAATAGTCTATGCAATGCCGCATAAATCAATATGTTTTGCTGCACAGCGCTGGGAGAGATTGCTGGCTGGGGCCAGTCTGAGCCATCCAGTATTGAAGCCATACATACCACTGATTCAAGGCTGACCATCGCGCTTCGAAGAATCGCAAAGAAGAAGAAGAAGAACAGGCTCCTCATAAAACATATTGCTTCAGGTTATACTCTGACATTGCATAGTGCAACACACGTTCATAATCGTCTTGTTATAGGACATTTACTCTGCACGAGATAGAGATGTCCACTGCATCGTTCTCTGCCAAAGTCGTCTAATTTACAGACCAATTATTGTGATACTTCATTGGGATGAAATTGAGCCTAATAAGACCTGATGTGCCATCCTTAAAATAATTAGCCTCACACATGTTTCCACTTAACTGTGGGTTAATCAGATACCAACGGTGGATAGCACAGGTTGCTGTCTGCAAAGCATTGCCTTGTTGCATTCTTCTTCTTCTTTGCGATTCTTCGAAGCACGATGGTCAGCCTCTGGACATCGTTGTCTTTCAGCTCGGCCTCAAAGTGTTTGGTAGAATTCGCAGGCAATACCGAGTACTACCTGACAGGGATCGCGACGTGAACGCTTCTACCTTGACCCCCGCCTTGTTGCATTGATAACGGCATACAATTTGTGGCAATGTACTTCTAACACACTATCCCTTAACACAGAAGCTCTTAGCACCTCGTCACAGACATTCCAAATCGTATGGGCCAATATTCTTAGACACCTGGTCAGTTTACCAACAAGAAACATCCATAAATCCCCTTGTTATTTGAGGTTGTACATTTATTTCAATACGCAAGATACTTTTGGACTGCGTGTAAACAGCTACACAACGGCTATGCGGAAACGATCCTTTGTAAATGCGATGGGAATGCGGTTGCTGGAATAGTTGGGAGATCTTAGTTATCATACGTTATTTTGGTGTAATAGAAATTCAATTTTGAAATACTGAAAATGTTGTGATGACAACCAGTCTATTGCTGCTGAAATAGACACGGGCCTCAGTTCAAGACTCGTGCGGATGCGTTTTGCGCGAGGAAATGTTTTCTCATTATTTTCTGTGGAAAGAAATCTAATCTGTGAGACAAAAACCGCAATTTCCTCATCATTGCGATGGACTTTGCTGCAAATGTTTCAGTCCTGAATTTCTTGCCAAATCCACGACAGAAGAATCTAACATTGCTGCATGGTCCATTTAACTTCGAATTTTGGTAAATGTCCTCATTATTAATATGCGGCTGGCAATGACTGTATTAGAAGAAAACATTATTTACCAACGCATATTTGCCTCATCATAAAGAATAACGCACATTTGTACCAAACGCTATTTCCCGTTCAGTGCGCTTCCATCTCCTTCTCCAGACGATGGGGCCTATAATGAGATCTATCCACGACTTCCCGAGTTGTACCCGCTTTACGACTTTCTTAGCCTGTCATCCTAATTTCTCACTTTGTCAGACCAGTGCATATTTCCTGTTCCGTGTGTCATGCCACGTTTGGTATTCTAGCCGGATTCATTCTAGACCACGTGTTCAAACCACCTGAGTTCGTCTCTTGGACTGTCGCTGTCAGCACCGCTTCTCGTGCCAGTCGTTCTCAAGTAGCGTCACGTTTTAGTTTCTAGCACCTCGATTCGCTGAGTTGCTGTGATTTTGTTTGTTGTTGTTGTTTGCCCGTTCTCCAGCATTCAGAATTATATGTCAGTATTGACACAACTAATAGTTTCAAACATCTTGGCTTTTGCGTGTGTAGGTATCTCTAAATAACCACATATAGACGATAGTTTAAAAAGGCTGTCGCAACTAAAATATATATCTATACGCAGAATGTTCATGAAATGTCACACAGCCTGTTAGTAACTTTGCCAGGCCCCCGTTGCAGCATAAAAATATGGCGCCATGTCACAATGCTTTTGTCAAAATGCACCCATTTCATCAACACAACAGGCACTCCGGCGAGTTACATTGGGGTTTTTGTATCTACGCAAAGAAGCAGATGGAACAGCACTCCTGCCATGACCTCGAGAAAAAAAACACTCTCATCAGTAACACAGAGCACTTTAATGGGGCTCTATTAGCCGGGAAAAAATGACTTTGAGAGAAGCTGGCGGGAGGGCAGATTTGTGTTTGCTTATTGTATACACGCCGTTTACAAAAGCATTGTTTTGTTTAGACAGAATCCATGCGTGCGATTTCCTTTTCATTAAAGGCAAATGCTTCTCCACAAATAATTACGAGCATTAGGGTAGATTTCAATAAACTGGCTCCGCGGGACCTGGGCGGACATCTAAGAGCACTCGAGGTGCCTTCATGGAATCTGTAAAATAATAACTATATGGTGTTTTGTACATTCTGTTATAATGTAGGTGTCCATAAATTGTACAGGTTGATTAATATGCGGATAAAAATCTGAAATTGCCAGTTTTAGATTTGCTTCCTCCAGATAATTAGGTGCCACTTATTTTGGTCAAAGGCTGACTTGACACATTTCTGACGTTAACCTTGCGTGAACTGTTTCCACGTATTCAAGTCACCGACCCTTTCCCCCTTTAATCCATTGAAAACTGCCGTAATAATCGATAGTCTAGCTCTTTTTATGAGTTAGGTCACATTAAAAATGTATAATTGTCATAAACCCGCTTCTACCCGACACAGCCAATCAGTAAAGGGTTGTCACGTGAACAAAGACGTGACAATTCGTGACTACTTCAGCACACCGGTATGTTGGAGAGCGAGTCCACAACATTTACAACGAAGGTACGACGTTTCGCTGATCCTTGTTCCTGATGAAGCTGATTGCAACTAGTAACGAATTGGCACATCTTTCTTCGCGTGACAACCCTTTACTGATTGGCTGTGTCGGGTGGAAGCGGGTTTACGACAATTATACATTTTTAACGTGACCTAACTCATAAAAAGAGCTAGACTATGGATAACATTGTTCACGAAAGCCTTCGTGCCGTAATACTGGCATTTATCTGTAAAAAGAAGAGTTGTCTTTAAAAAAAATGTACACATTCAATTTAGCCAAAGAGCACAATGATTTAGCAAAGTGAATAATATATATAAAATATTGTATCCATGCCTAATATTGGTACTGTGGTCGTAAAGGCAGGCCAACATAGCTAAGCCATCCAAAGACATTGTCCAAAACTCACAATGGCTATTGATTCAGCCTCATTGCACGTTCCCAAAGACCCAAGCAGATACATCCTGGATATAAAATGTTTGATATCACTCCGCTACCAATGTTCATGAAGGACATTGGCTTGATAAAGGGTTTTACAGCTCTACGGAGGAACATTGCTCTTAAGAGCTGCTCTTTCGGGTTAGCTGCTCCACATGAATATCCCAAAAGAGCAGCTCGAAAGAGCAGTTCTCAAACAATGGCTGAGAAAATGCACGTACACATCGCGTCAAATAAATTATAAATTGTGCTTCTCTGTGCTTCAGAAACCAAAAAATTCCACCCTCAGACCCTTATCGAAACTTCAATCAATATTAAATGGAGCAAGTGTTTTCATGTACGAATATATGACCACACTAAGGGTACCTGGTTCAAGCCCTTCATAAGTGCAAATGTTATCTGCACAACACCAAGGCTTTAATGTCATATTTCAGCCTTACTTCCCACTTATTTCAGTACTCTTTTCAAACTTCAGAGAGCCAGCAGTAATATTCACCAAAAGACATCGGGAATAAATCCGGGTCAAAGCAGCCATGTCGGTAGAAAACGGCATCAACAAGAAACGCCAGAAGAACGTGTTACACGCTTGCAACAAGATCGCCTGGAGAGCGGGTACTCTGCTAATGCCGGTAATCATGCAAATGAGTTTGGGTGCAATGGGCGACCACGTCCAATGGGCGACCACGTCCACTCTACAAGCCACGCCTTTGCCACGATCCCCGCCCCAAAACTAAATGGCCACTGGGAACATGGGACCTGCAGGACTGGGTGAATTCTCGCACAGAATCAGCTGGACAGAGATTGCCAATCCTGTCATGTTGCCCAGTTCTCTACGAAAACAATCATTAGGTGAATGATGGCCGAAATGGTTGGATGATTGTCCCCCATATCCTGTCTTTGTAGGCACAGAGGGTCATAGCAGTGAGCTCTCAGCTTTATTTAGATGTTTATTATTACAGCAGACAAATACCCAGTGAGCTTGCAAGCTCTTTACGAGATTCCTGCGACACAACAAACAGCTGTCGGTCAGGGTTGTACCACGTGTTGTTTAGCGTGATGTCTGACGTTTCGGTCCATGTGCCGGGAGCTTCTTCAAGAACTGGATGGAGCTCATGTTTCGCAGCCAAAAAAATGATATTAAGGCAGCCGGCTGCTGCTATCATACATCCAGCACAAATGTAAAAATCTAAGTAGCAGCATCATATTCAAAGTCGAACCACTGGAGCAAATGATGGATGAACCCTGATAGGGAAGCTCCTGTCATCTTTGCGGTACTGTTTTGCAATAATTTTCACGAAAAAGAGTTTGATGAAATCAGTATAAATAATTAAAACATACGGTAACATTTAAAAAAATCACAACATCGACAGAAAGTGTATCGTGGCTTGATGTTCACAAGTGTGACCGACACATTCGCTGGCTTCTTATAATTGCTTTCAATTCATCGCATCCTTCGATCGACTTGACACGTAAACAACTCTTCACTTCTCTATAGCGAATGCAAAGCGCCGAGTAAACTCCTTGATTTGATCTCGTGTCACCGAGTTCGCGGTACTTCGCGTGACGCCCTGTGCGTCGCGTCTGCTCGACGCCAATTCCCATGAATTAAACGATTCGACAGTTAACACGCGCTCTCCGTCAGTGAATATCCCCTCACATGTTTAATCAATTGCAAAAAGAACATTGGGCTCCTCAGAAAAAAAACAAACCTCATTAGCTGGGATAGAGCGCCTCCAACTTCATTCGAGGTAAACAATGTCACGAGACGAAACAGCAGCCACCCAATCCAACCGGAGTGGCACTCAATCCCACATGCACCTGCTCGAGTGGAAATAAAACTGTCCTCGTAATTTGCCGGCACAATATCAAAGTATCCTGTTAACTTATGAATCAATATTCATTTCTCAAAAGTGCAATGCACAAAGTGTATTGAAGGACTTGGTACATTCAAACAAAATGAGAATAAAAACGTAATGCGTTTATATTTCACATGAAGGCTTTTACGACCGATGTTATACATACTCAAGTGTCTTGAGGTTAGGTCGCGTAAAAGTAAAACCGTCGTGAACCCAGCTTCACCCGACACAGCCAATTAATAAGGTTTTTGAGACTTGATCAAAATGTCCCGATGTATTACTCCTGCAGCACACTAGTGTGCTAGAGAGCAAACACACACAATGTACAAGAGTATGATGTTTATCTGATATTTGCAACCAGCTTCATCAGGCTTTTTGTCAGAAGTGTGAGATATATTTTGGATTTAGGTCTCATTCAAGGGCAAAGAGGTTGGTTTTGGATCTCAAATCCCATCAAAAACATATATTATGCAACACTGCTAGGTAAAGCAAGATATGGTAAAGAATCTTCCCTCGCCAGTTTACCTTTAACAAGCGTCGGTGACGTTAGCAGATTGTCGAGAATCATAACTTTCTATCATTTTAATCTGATCGACTAAATGGTGTGAAGTATGTTGTGTTACATTTTAAATCCCCAACTTGGTCTCCTTGGAATTGCTAATTTGCGATCACATTCAAAGCCTCTTAGAGGTCATCACCTACACGGACCACCTCACCGGCCGTCTGATGCAACGCGCTCGAGGACACACACAGTGCGTTGTTTTCCATAATTTACAGATTATCAATTTAAATGCAAAAAAACCTTTGCAATAAAACAGATGGCGTCTTAAAATTACAAAATCGTCACTGCTGTTGGCCGTGAACGGGATTCGAACTCGGGAGGCCAGGTTTGCAGCCCAGCGCGCTAACCGCCGAGCCACCGCTTTACCACCCCTCATCGTCGCGATCGGCCGCACATCATCGCTCGCTCTCCGTGTCGTTGATCTCTCGCCAGCTTGGCGTGGGGCTCGTTCACGTGCTGCATGGCCGCCTCGGTGACGACGCTCAACTCGTACACCAAGACGGTGCTGGAGTTCCGCTGCCGGAGGCGGCTGCTGCTCGTCAGGGACCCGGAGACGCAGCAGAGCCTGCTGCAGGAGGAGGCCCCCTCGGTCATCTCGCTGTCGGACGCCGGGGATGTCGGCGCTTGCGGCATCATCTCCCTGCAAGCCGCCGGCGTGATGGCCAACCCGCAAAGCCGCAGGATATCGGCCCCGACAGCCTTCATCGACCTCAACAGAGTGCCCGAGGTCATGCAGGAGGAGCAATGCTGAAGGTTTCCGCGCGGGGGGCCCGTTCGCTTCGGCGGGGCGCGAGCGGTTCGCGAAAAGAGCACCGCGAGGACTCGACAAGTCGTGGCGCGTTTCCCGTCTGTTTGTGCCTCGCTCGGGTGCAGACTGAATAATGAGCATTCGCCTGTCCCCCCCCTTCGCATTAAGCATCAGTTTAGGTTGTGCCTTCGTTTCGATCGGACATTTCTCCCCGATACAGCCCGCCTCGGTGAGTCAGCCTCCC
>JAZEWU010000034.1:890260-902261 GCA_036362915.1 Geotria australis | reverse complement strand
CGCTGTGTTTCACAGACGTTGTTTGGTGATGCTGCGTTGGCACTGGTGCACGAGCACAAATAACAACAAACCCTGGAAATAACACTGAGGCCTTAAAAAAATAACGGTACTTCTTCTTCTTTGCGATTCTTCGAAGCACGATGGTCAGCCTCTGGACATAGTTGTCTTTCAGCTCGGCCTCGAAGTGTTTGGTTAAGCTGGTTGCGTTTTAGGTAAGGGCCCGAGTTCTTCCATCTGGCCTCAGTGCTGGAAAGACGATCCATTCCCAAAAACGTCGCCTTTAAAGGCTGCAGCATTATCGACGAATGAGTTGAGAGGTTTTTTTTTTCCACAAACAAATCTGCAGCAGTTCGGCCGTAGTAATTTGCGAGTGATTCTTCAAAGTGGGCAACAACGCTGGCACACGTGGCCCACTCCATTTCGAATCGCGCCACGGAATCGTCATTGTCCACCGTGAAGCAGCCAGCGCCTGTTCAAGGATAATAAACCCGCGGTATTAACCAGGGGTGGTCACGGGGCTTTAAAACAAATGGGAGAAAGCAGAACCGATCGTCTATGTATATGAATGGTCAATACACAAATGGCCTTGTTGGTATCCTTGGACATCTCTCAACAACAACAACAATAACCGAGTTCATCTCATATAGGCGGGCGGGGGGGGGAGTGACAGCAAGACAAAGACAAAGGTCCCCTATATAGCCTAACCGACTGTAGGGGCAAGTGCCGTTAGCGAGTAGCACCTATGAAGGGCGACACGGCACACGAGGGGGTGGGTGACCAGCACCACGCCCGGCCGCCATTGGCTCCCTAGTGGTTTAGGTTGTTATGCTTCGACCTTCCCTCTGGTATTGTATTTGAAAAGCATAATATTTTAATATGTAAAGGCTATGTGCCAGTTACATTAATCATCTTATGGGAGGCAAGAGGGCTCTACAGAACGTTCTTTTAAAACAGTGATCTTTTCACAAAACCTCGATGATCATAAAATGCAAGGCACATGGCAAACTCATTTAGTATTTTGTGAAATTACTTTTTTTTCCAATACGTTACACTAGCCACTTGTGAATTCGTTTAGAATTTTGAGCAGGCTATATGCTCATTGTCATTTCACAGAATATGGGTTTTTTTTAATTATAATTCTTGAACAATTTCTAAATCACGACTTTGCAATTCAGACGATATTACAAATGATCGTATCTTGAACGAATACAACATGCATTAATCTATCAGGAGGAATGTTCGACACGGCTATCCTGAAAGAACAGCTATTAAGAACAATTCTCTTCAATCCATCTATGGCGCTATATAAATTGATATTATTATTATTGCAGGGGTGTCCAAACTACGGCCCGCGGGCCAACTTCGGCCCGCCATCCATTTTTAATTGGCACGTATCAAAGTCTAAAAATATAATGGTCTATGGATGGTCTATGGCCCACACATAATATTTGAGCTTAACTGTATTGTGAGTGGCCCAGTCCTTCGTATATTGTTCTGTATGTGGCCCTCAGGAAAACAAGTTTGGACACCCCTGATCTATTGTAGCAGCAACATTCCCAGCTGAGTTTTTCTCACCACTTTTCAACTTAACAAAACATGTGGAGCAGTGTTACTTTCTGTAAAACTGCACGAATGCACGTTTTGTTCACGTGACAAACGTAACTAATCGGCTGTGTCGGGTGGAGGCAGGTTTACGACACATTGGTCACGAAAGGCTTCGTGTTAAACGCACGAGTGGGTTGCTAATCGAGTAAAGGCAGCCATATTCTCAGAAAATACATCACGAGCAAAGAGTGTTGCATTTCACATTAGAGAGGTTTGATTCAAAAGCAAAATGTAGAAAAAATCGTGTGTGTGCATTCCGTGTTTGACGTATAAAGAGCTAGGCAGCGAGTTGAAGCAAAAATGGCCTTGGATATTATCTCTCGGTTTCCATGTAATTCCTTGACAACAGTTATTAATGAAATTGCACTAGGCAGAATGACAAACAAAAATCAAAACGGCGAATAAATTGTGAAACACGGATTTAAGGGGTCGGAAAGGCGTTTCCAGACTCAAATAACATGGCTACAGCTTTGATGCTTTTAAGTTGTTGATTTATAAAAAAAAAGAGTTACATCTATTTTGACTCTTATTTGTTTTCAGCCCGCACAGACTTCTCGGTTTAATGAGCTTTAAGATCATTTAGCGAGAGCTCTACTTTAATGGCTTTATTGCCACCCTTAGGGCTGGGAGAATGGCTTCACGGTCACGTAGGAGAGATAGTCTGTGGGCAGCCCCTGCAGTACAGCGACAAGGCTGCAATGATGGTCACCCTCACATGATGATTCCTAAAAGGGATAAAACCTTGTTAAGAATCATTGTCATTAAGAAATATGGCCACAGTCTCGACGTTCGCCAATCTAAACCAAGGCCGTGCGCATTGTACACGGCAGACAAAACATACTGGGAGGACCCAGCCTAAGGTCACAATTCTGCCTTGTGTGAGTCGAAGTGAATGATGTAGGGAGCGATGATAGCTCAGTGTTCAGCTCGCTGGCCTACGAATCTGGCGACCCGAGTTCGAATCCCGCTCACTGGAAACAAAGGCGTACGTGCGTGGTGCTGGTCACCCATCTCGTGTGCCGTTTCGACCTTCATAGGGGCTCGCTAACGGCACTTGACCCTACAGTATGTTAAGGCTACACGGGGGATCTTTGTCTTTGTGAGTGAGTGGATGTGAGCGCATGTGTTGCGTTTGAAGGTTTCGTTATGTGTGTGAGTAGTGAGTGACGGTGAGTGGAGTCGTCGAGTGGGCGAGCTGTGAGTGAGGGTGAGTGGAGGACACGTGTCCTGTCCTGGGGTGACACCGTGGCTCAAGCTCATCCATCTGCATATTCACACGCATTCACAAAGGCTAATTCATTCATGCATTCATTTAATAAAGGCTGATTGAGATTGAACACCGGACCCTTTCCTTACCTTCTGTAAAAAGGGGGGCAGTGTGTGACAGCTATTGGGGGGCTGTATCTACCAGCCAGTTGGGGGGGGGACACGCTACCCCACTAACCACTGGCATGTGGTTGGAAGCGTTAGTCTAAATTTGGTGCAACTTTCCATGTTCACTGGGACGCTCTGTCTTCTCCTTGTGTTAAATGATTGTAAAGTGACACCGAGCCAGGCTTAGCTCAGCAATTTCACGGTGGAGAGCTGGGCGGCTCTCGCTCACTCACACATTATCCGGCAAGGAGGACAGTGTTGTGTAATGTGCGCGTGTTTGTGTGTGGAGGAGGTTCGTGAAGGACGCTACTGGGCAGTCGGAGGCAGTCGCCCTCCAACAACAACAGAGGGCGGAGGAGCGACGCTCACAACAACAAGCTGAGCACCGGGAGGCTAAAACTCAGCAATTTGGCACGTAGGGAGCACAGGTGGTGCCCCAGCCAGTAATCTCAGTTCGTCAACCCATGATGCCAGAAGCCCCTCAGTCTGGAGCAAAAAGAGAGGCCAATGCCCATCGCCTTTAAGGCCAGAACTGACTATTTATATCTCTAAATGTTGAAGGGCTGTCTGCAACTAAAGAAGAACTTGTTGCAATGGGAAACTGTCATATAACCATCACGCTTTGAAGAATCGAATCGAATTCGAAACCCATGACAACTGGGTCTGTCCCGTGACCTCCTTGTAGCGAGACTTCGAAACTCTGCGTGGCCTCAAAGTGAACCTGGCCTGGCACAGGCGCCGTGGCGAACGGCGGTTGTTGGTGCACGGAGCCCGATTAATCGACTCGCTCGGTAGGCTGGGAGAGCCATGCACAGCTCTGAATACCCACGATACCACCGATTGGCCGCGGCTTCTTGATCAGAACAAGGATTCGCCTATTCTGCATGTCAATTCTGCTCCGTGAATTTGGCGAAATTACTTGGCTGGATTTCCAGCTAATGGCGTTGTGACCCTTCGCGCAACGGGCCTTTGCATCTCGCTGGTTTTTTGCACGTTATATTCATTTTCAGATTTTACTTTAACGCCTCTGTAAACCTTTTTTCACAGCTTTGACATTTGATTTGCAGACCGTTCAAGCCTAAGGCTGCTTTGAACTAAATGTAAATTTGGGAACCTTCAAACCTTGAATAATAAAGTTGACTTTTGTTACAAGTTGTTGGCGAAAGTAACGCAACACCACAGCAAACAAACTGTGGTTATGTCCCTTCATTCAGCGCACAGCACTACAGCTGTTACATTATCATCGGTCATCGCTTATTCATTGATGTTGGCAAAACGCTTTTCTCAAATTTCACTGGTCAGCATTAGTGAAATAAATCCAAAAACTTGCGAATACCTAATGGTTTCTTGAAAACGACCTAAAATTTCTATTTGCACTTTTCAAAATCACATTAGTCTAAAATAGACTGAGAGGCATAGCAAAGCTATATCTGCTCCTCTGTAATGTCAACCTTAACTGTTACTATTTAAAGTACCACGGCAGTTACTAAACCGGTGACACTTTTACAAAGGCACGGTCTGGTACAAGAAGAATTATCACTTAATATGTGATCGTGGTGGATGTGAACCTGAATTGCTGGATTGAGCTGCGATCCCATAAGAATCCTAAGGGATTTGGGAGGAAGCAAACCTATTTAATGTTGCTCTTTTGAAGATCTCCATATACAGAGGGTATTTCATCTAATCCAATATTGCATACAGTACTTTAAAACGCAATTATCCTTAAAAAAAATTTAATTTCTGTGCAATACACTCTACAGCACTAGATAAATGCAATAAGGAATAAACACGTAATATTGGTTTAGGCTAAGTTTACTTTGTTTAACATTTCAAGGGACTAAATCAACTTTTATCATCTTCTTTTCAAACAAAAATGAGATGAAATGCGCAGCACCATCCACACGACATGAAACAAAATCTTTTGGACTCCGCAGACAAAAAAAATAACATCTTATGGTACATTCGCTTTTGGTCACATCCACACAGCGCATGAACTCAATTGGCTACGTTTCCCTGATCACCTAAATACATAAAATCACCTTCAAACAACCCCTTGTCATAGTGAAGCTCTGTTTATGAGTTTAGGCCATTACTACGCTTTATATTTTATGGTATACTGGGAGAAAAAAGTACAGGTTGCATAAAATATCCACGAGGAATAGTTATAGTTGGCACGTATTGCTGCATAGTACAACATCGCATATCTGACTCTGTGGGTGGGGATGTGAAAAGATTGGAAGTGTAAACATCTGCAAAATGTGTCGTGTCATGCACAAACAACGAATTTATTGATGTACGTTTTCACAGCTCAGTATATGAGAATCGCTCTTAGGAGCTTCTCTTTCAGAATAGCCGTGTTAAGCATTCCTCCTCTCTCCTTCATAGGGACGCTCGACACGTCTATCCCATGAGCAGCACTTAATGGCAATTTAAATACTGAATTAGGTGGGCAGTTAAAAGAGCACAGCGGACACGTGATCGTCTGATATGCGGCGTTGCGCGATCTTTGCTACTAGAGTTAACATCGCAACTACTTTTACTATTTTGCGCGCACCACGGCACCGATTATAAATGTAAAATTATTATTATTATTAGTTGGTTAATTTGCTGCAGGCCTTCCATACATCTTGACGGTTTGAAAGTTTGTTTCTGGGTCTATTAAGAATGTCCCTCTGGCAAATGGCTACATGTTGGATTGATGCTTAAGCAGCTCCTCTGAAACCCCGGTGGAGACCTGCACTCCCGTACACAACAGACTCCCGCATTTCTCTGACATTAAATATTTAGCTACAATTAAAATTTTACTGCAATTAAATCTCTACCTGACAAGCCATTTTATGGCAAAAACAAATCATTAAATTAAACGCAATCAGACAGTCCTTGATAAAAAAAAAAGATGTCAGCAGCTACGAACTAGACGCAAACGTACACGCGGTTGTGTGAACGACAGTCTGTCCTCTCCTTTGGCTATTTATAGGATATATATTGCGGCGCACGTGACATCGGCTTAAACGATGCCATTCCCAAACCTGGCATTTCAGCGGCTGCCTTGGAGACCCTCGCAAGAATATTGATATCTGCTAGAATACGCCAGCATTGTATTAGAAACACATTTGCCAGGCCTTTGTTGCCCAAATCGTGGATTTTTTCACATGCTCATACATATTTGATTCAGATACATGTATAACTTCGTTCATATGAAAGAAGCAATTTAACAGCAAGTCCTTACTCTAACTGTAACAATATAAACTCAATACATTCGCCAATACGACTGCCATAAGAGAGAGAGATTTTTTTTATAGGTGACGTTTTGGGTCCTTCTTCATAGTAGAGCGATAGGCCAGAGGCTGAGTGAATAATGGTCTCGGTTGGCCACCAAACGGCTTGGGAGGAAATTGAATTTTAAGAATGTTTCTACATGAACAATCTTAAATGGACATGGGAAAATGTACCCTATTGGTTGATATTTAGTAACAGACAACCTACTGAAAGATCAAAATGTATGCATAAGCTCATTTGTATTTTAATGGGAACAGCACGTATCGAGTGTAAATCGTGCGGGAATTCATAACATCACGGGAAGTACAGTGGTTTAATTTAAATTGCGACATCAACAAATTCTGCCCCGTTCGAAAAACTGTTTTGGTAAGCAGTCTCAAACGATGACACTTAATTTCGTGAAGGCCGACGAAATATGATTTAAAGATTGCACGACATGGCGGGGCCGAGAGTAGTGATTAATGAGATGATACATACTCCAATACTTCTACAAATCGAGAAAGTCATTTATTTCATTTAAAGCCAAATTCGGTGAAGGTATTTAATGTGCGAAGCCATTACTCACCAGTCATGCGCAAAACAGCACTGCCAGACAGGAATAATATATTTTTGCGAACAAGCCACCTCAAGCCACACAGCAGCAGTCTCCAATAAATAATTACAGGTGGCAGTGAGGCCATTTGCTGTCTGAAAAGCGTGCACATGGCTGGTGAGCAGAGCACATGCACTATAACTCTTGTTTGTCTTCCCGTTGCCGCTTCTCACACTGAAAGGCGGGCACGGCGTCTCAAAGAGCGGCGCATGTTTGACGGCACGTTCAGCACGCACCACTGTACCCGGCCACGGCAGCGAGTTTATAATTCGATGTCGGACGCGCGGGTTTTTACCGCGTGTGCGGTGCCTCGTAATCTTCCTCGTCGACACGAGCGGAATGAAAATCGGTGAATACACGCGCACCGCTCGTTTATCATAATAATAATAGCATTTTATAGAGCGCCTTTCACCCGACGGTCACAAAGCGCTGCACAAGGGCCGCGGAGAGAACGGCACGTGTCTATCCACTGCCAGACGAGAGGACTTCCCCGTGCGGTCGCCGTCCCGCGTGCTTTGCGAACGCAGCTTTCCGTCTCGCTGCTGCGTGTCACGTTAAACGCATCGCTCCATCTCGGCAGTGGCCGCTTCTTGAGCACGTTGGCGTATTTGTGTCTGCCGTTCTGTCGCCCGTCTCGTCCAGCGGCCACCTTCCCTTCTAAGCGCGCGGTGTGTGTCCTCTCCAGATCCACTTACTTATCACATCAGTCAACGGACGACGATGTCTGGTCCATGCGTTCTTCCTCGCCGTCTCGCTGTAATTCCGACGCTGCCTTGGGTCTCACCGGCATTAGCGTCATTAAAATGTCATTCTTAAAATGCGCGGCATAGATTGATTTGCAATTAAAGTGAATTCAGCATCACGATGTGCCACATTTTTTTGTAACCATTGACATAATGTGAAAACCAAATTGCTTTAATAGAATTAAATGTGACTTTTATAATCAGAGTGAATGAGCGGTTGACTGCCCCAGTGCATTTACTTCAAAAATCATGTTCCAACCATTGTAAGCTTTGTGTAACCTCCCTCTGGCACCACACGGAAAGGTAATTAAATAAATATACTGTCTCTTGTTTTGGAAGGGGTTGACCCAAGCGCATGTGTGTGGACATAAAATATTACATGACACTGGTAGTAGCAATAGGCCACTGTTCAGGCGCGAGCACAAAAGTCCAATATGCCCTTCATCTCTGCGACGCCACTGGAATAAAGAGTAGCCAGCGTAAGCTCACGTTGCTTCATTTTCAATAATGATTAATTCGTTTGTCAGAAACCGCTTAATCCTGTACAGCGTTGCGGTGAGCCGGAGCCTATCCCGGCAGACACAGGGGGCGAGGCAGGGCTATACCCGGAATGGGACGCCAGTCCATCACAGGGCAACGGGGGCAATTTAATCAGTAGGCCAATTAGCCTATGCAGCAGCATGTCTTTGGACTGTAGGACCGTCTTGCTGTGAGGCGGCAGCGCTACTCACCGCCCCACTGTGCCGCCCTTGAACAATTATTAACGTGTAAAACATTCTAAAGGTAACTGGCTCCCAGCATTGCTTATTTACAACGCGACTACCTCCTTGAAAACTAACTGTATGGTGTGTCAAAATAAATATGGTATTTAATACCACTCTTCCCAGCAAATAAACATGATTTGCCTCTGTGCAGTTGTGTAAAACGGAGCGTGTTAAATTGATAGATTACATAACGGACAACTTTCGAAACATTTCTATAATGTGCTTCTGCCGCTCAGCAGGCAGCGAGAAAAGGACTTGCCCGCAGCACGAACCAGAAAACCAAGTCAAATGGAGTCATGTTTTTTTTTACCACAAATAAAACTCTACAGCAGGTTTCAGGTTTTACGAATCAATTTCGTTTGGGTGTTTTAAAAATTAAGTGTCAATGTAATAGCTTCAGTAAATTTCAACAAGCAGGTGGACGTATATCATAAATGTGTCGCCAATATTATACAAAACACGACTTTTATTTAAAAAATGGCATTTGTACTGATGTAGGTATTTACGGCTCGATTTGTGCATCATCAGGCGATGCATCCAACGTTGGAGGCAAAACGTCGCGAGGGAGATCGCTCGACACGGCTATTCCGAAAGAACAGCTCTTCTTCTTCTTAGCGATTCTTCGAAGCAGCGCGATGGTCAAATTACAGTTTCCCATTTTCTTACACAGCCCCTTGCATTTTCATTGAACTCCACAAGGTCTTTTGAGCTGCAGAGGTTCGGTAGTAGAGCACAGACAAGGCAGTGTTCCATAGTATGGTCTGCTTCTCCACATTCGCAGGTGGTTGGGCCGGTCTTGTAGCCCCATCTGACCAAAGCATCTTTTGATCGTCCCGTTCTAGTTCTCAGGCGGTTGAGTGTCTTCCACTGAATCCATGGTGCATCTCAGAACAGCTCTGAAGAGCACCCATCAAAATGGAATTTATCCAGAAAAAACGCCACTGCATATCAAGCCTCTCTTTTACGAGGTTCTTACTTTGGGATGTTTGTCCAATTCCATCGCAATATGATTTTCTTTACGTGGGAGGAACCACATTGAGCTGATTTCATCACTCCATCTCTGAATGGAGTGATGCTGCAAGCTAATTAGCTCAATGGCATCAGAGTAATCTCTTGTTAAAACATATTTATTATGGGCTTCCTAGAGCTAGTGGAGGACCTTCCACCATCAGTGCATCAGCAAGCAATTGCAGGGCTACACCTTTGATTCTTAGACTATAAATAAGAGAATCTGATCAGCACACACACCTGCATCATTACTGAACGCCAGTGTGCCGATGAGTATGTGTCCTTGACAGGCCAACTGTGGTGAGATTCAATTTCTTACCCAACTGCGCACATAATGCGAGGCTCCAAACAAGACGTCCACTGAAAGCAGACAATAGTAAACTGACTTTTCTTTCAATTGCCTTTGTTATTACGGCAGCGTCTAAGACACATCAAAACGGAAATCAATTATATCTCCAAAATTCATCACTGCAATCATCAGCCGCTTTCACGGCAGTGCTGGAAGAAACCTTGTCATCCTAATGTCTGTGATCCTCGGAAGCTGCAGTCATTCTCAATCTACTGTAGGCTTTCATTTCTTGGTCCCATTTGTAGACATTCCTTAATGTGTGTTCCCTCACTTGGCCGCTATTCCATCATACATTTTGGCCATTCATTAGATGCTTTTGTTATGAATTAGTGCTTTGTTTAAACAAGCGTTACTCCAAGTGTGTTTTGGTGTCGTTTCAAACATTACATGCCCAATGTCATCTGTTTATTTTAGTTGTTGATCATTAATTGCTGAAGAAGCTGACACCATCAACTCACTACACTGGAGAACTCGATCAAATCACAGCAGACTACCTGGATTCAAACCCATGCGGTCAGTGGTACCAGCTGAGACCTCTGATTGCCCCTCTGCTTCCAAGGAGTGACCTCTAAAGCAAGGTTTCCTAATTGCAATCATGTTTCAGGCCACGTAATTTGGCATTAAAATAGACCTGCAGTAATGCCGCATAAGAATTCAGATGTATTTTTGGAACAGTGTTTTAAAGGTCTTTAAAAGTATTTTCAATTTTAAACTTGTTATAGCCGATGATTTCCTCTTCAGTTAAACAAATATAGCAATGTTTCTTACGCAGTGTAAGATGTTGAATTTCCGCGAATTCAAGAAACGTGAAGGACTGCGCAATGATTCATGGCCGTGTGCGTGTTCGTTATAAAGCCATGAAAAGCCGCGGGCCAACAGCCATATAAATGCCTCTGGAAATTGAGAAAAAGTTGCAATAACACATTTTAATTTACAACGTCCACACATTAGTTTAGAATAACAACACTTAGCGGTGGTGTTCAGAGCCCTCCAACTTTTATAGGCATACGTGTTTGCCAGTTACGGCAGATGTTATATTACTTATAATGCAAGAAGTGCTTAAAAAATGCATGGATACTGGCTTCTGGTTGGGCTTGGACATGTATACATTTTCTGATCCGAAGGCCTGGCCAATGCAAATTAATGGTTTTGTCATGATTTATTTACATTTGTGTTTAACGAGTTACAATACATCTAGGTATACCAGCATCACACAAAATTGTAAGGTGTCTAAGATATCCAAAATAGCCACGTTTCATTTCAGAATTGTTTACTTTATTTTGATTTGTCAATACACTCCATCTGAAAGGAGCATCGACTTGCTGTGGTGAAGAGGCTTGAGTGCTGTACAGACTTGAGTAGTTCTCCTGGACAGGGGAACCCAGTCAGGTACACGAGACATCTTGTGCTCCCCCCATGCATGCATGTAGGTTTCACTCACCACAGCTATCCCAAAAGAGCAGCTCTTAGGAGCAATTCTACAAATGTGCTCCGTTCACCAACCCGCACTGACCCACACTAAGGTATCGTCAACCTCCCTGCCATGAGTTTCCAACAAGACGTGAAATCTTACGCATGAATGTTTGACGCAACAATGTGTAAAAAGCTCAGAGCCCTAAATGTATATTATGCAAAACATCATCAACATTTCCTGAAGAAGCGCACTGTCAATTCGTTGTGTTACCCTGTGATTTTATATATCGCAGGGTAAGTTAGAAAGTTTGTTGTATCGCAGGAACCCCACTTCCAGAGTTTTCTATCTCACCAGGAATGTTCTGCTGTAATCTTCTTCTTTGCGATTCTTCGAAGCACGATGGCTAGCTTCTGGACATCGTTGTCTTTCAGCTTGGCTTCGAAGTGTTTGGTAGAATTCGCAGGCAATACCAAGTACTACCTGACAGGGATCGCGACGTGAACGCTTCTACCTTGACCCCCTGCTGTAATAATACACATCTAATCATCACCTATCGAGATCATCATCACAATACATTTTCAAATCTACTGCGGTGACCCGTCTGTGCTTCTCACTGGAACACAGACTGGGGGATTTAATAAACTCATCTCCCGTTGGACTGTGGGAGGAAACCGGAGTGCTGATTATGTTAATCGGCCTGCTGACTGATATGCGCCCGGTGCCCTGCGATGGGCTGGCGTTCCATCCTGGGTACAGCCCTGCCTTGTGCCCTGTGTCTGCCAGGATAGGCTCCGGGCTCACCGCGACCCTGTCCAGGATTAAGCGGTTTCTGATCTCGTTGGGGGCGGCACGGTGGCGTAGTGGGTAGCGCTT
>JAZEWU010000034.1:859914-874405 GCA_036362915.1 Geotria australis | reverse complement strand
GCAGACGCAGATCGGAAGAGAGAGAGAGAGAGAGCCAACATCTCGGCACGGCACCACTGACCCGCACCAACAGTCCAAGCCAGAGGAAGGAATACATGCTCCCATGAAGGCGCAGGTAGGAAGAGAGCCAACATCCTGGCACGACAGCATTGAGCCGCATCTGTATTGATGTAGGTTTTCACGGCTCGATTCATGACGGTTGCTTTTCAAAGCTATTCTTTCGAGATAGCCGTGTCACTGAGCGCTTCCACGTTTTGGGCACCGTCAGGCGTCTGGCATCTATCATCTGCTAACGATGCACGTTGTTCCGCAGCGTGGCATCCTCTGATCTTACCCTCCCGTATGAAGCTCAATCTGATGACCTGGTTTTTAAAGGCTAAATGTACATCAAGTAATAGCGCGGTCTTTTGAGAAAATTACACCACGGAAATGTTCGCGTCAAACTTAAGTGAGCTGCACAGGGGGCAGTGACCATCGGCACTGACTCCTAGTTGCCCACTTGGCCTTTTAATGTCGATTGCGAGAGTGCTTAGGCCAGTGGTAAGGTTACCCGCTCATCATCGTGCCAGCATTTTCACTCGTAAGCGACACTTACAATGATCTCATGTAGGTTTTCACAGCTCGATGAAAAACAGTTTCTTCTCAAGGCTGTCTTTATGGGATAGCCGTGTCGAGGGGGAGCGTTCGACACGGCTATCCCAAGAAAAAAATAGCTTTGAAAAGCAACCATAACTTATCATCTCTGTCAGAAACCTAATCTTTACCGCGAGAACATTGCATAATGCGAGAATGTTTAATCTTCATGGTGAGATCGTCAGGAAAAAAACTATTATTTTTACCGCTAAAATCTCTTCCCAGCTCTGTGTAACAATCTCACGATACCTAAATCGAGGAATAAATATGCAACCAAATAGGCATGCGACAAAGTCAATATTGTCATTAGCAAAGTGTGATGTGATAAGCTCCCCTGCATTTCTCGTCAACCCGTATCAGGTACGCGTTCAAATTGATTCCACTGTTTGAATATGCCCTAGCACCACTGACTCATTCCTCGGCTGTCCCACAAGCGCGCAATCTCCTCTCACAGTATGCACATACTAACCATTGACCTGCATTAAAGCCCAATCCGCCATATTTTACAAAGAGGTAAAATATCAAGTCGTATTCACGCCACTGGCTACAATTGGCTGTTTAGCGAGAATCACAAAGGGGTGTTGCAGACATCCGCGCGAAATCTTAAAGGGACTGGACTCTTCAAGCAGATGGTGTTGAAATACTACCGGAAATACTGCACTAGATAGAAAAGCACAATCGAATTGCGGGGACAATTGAATAGCCGCACACTGGACTTCACGTAACTGCCACAAGAGTAGGAAACGCTTTAAAAGGCGGTGTTGGATCTATGCTATGAAGAATTAACACGATTTCTTCTCAAGTAAAATGTGGTTGGTTTAAATACTGCTGGAGTGTACATTTGAAAAACGCTGCCCAGTGCTGATATACTGATGGGGTTACACTGACATGAACGGACTGTCCTGACAACTCAACGCGTTTTGTCTATACTGCAAATGGATGCTTATTCGTAATGCAGTTCGTCAAACTGTAACAGCAATCAGTTAATTGAAATCCCCTCGTATATAGCGATCGCTTGATGAATGTAGATAGTACAAAATGCCAAATATAATTTTCTCTAAAACCAAATGACTCTGTGTCCTTGTATAGATTTCACACGTAGCCAAAGGCAATGATTTGCGCCTTCTACAGCCTCAGTGGGACACGCTGTGAACTGTTAGCCTCGTGCAATACCATATTGCTTCGGAACATCCAGAATTTTAGATCGCAACGAAATTCACACTCGTACCTTGGAATAATTGAGAGACGGTCGATTGACAGGTCTCGTGCTGTGGAGTAGTGTGTACTCCCACCTCTTCCAGGATGGAAGGTTAGGTCAAACAATCCCGAGACACGAGATCTGTAGAGCTCTCTCTCGTGGAGGTCCTTTCACAGGAAGGAGCATAGATAAGACATTGCGGGGCTGCGCCTTTATCGTTCAATAATCGAATGGGAGTACGTACATTGACGTTGTGACAGATGTGTCATAAGGAGGAACCACTCACCCCCACCCCTATACACCCACAATTTATTATTAGAGAAATTGACAACAATAAAAACCACGAAAAGTAATTTAACTTGAACTGTAAGAGTGGTATGTAAACGCCTCACTTGGCTATATTCACTTTGTCTCTGTGCTAACGAAAAGGAATAAACAAATATGTTTGACTGATAATGGCTAGCTAGCGCTGTGTCCCCTGAGGAAATTTAAAACGTATCTTATCTTGCAGCCAAAGTGCGGGCAGGACAGATACGAGATTTTTTTTTCACCCACGCTATCCTTTGTTGTTGTTGTAAAATTGCCTAAGGTATAGCAGCCAATTTTCTCCAGCATTCAGCCCCTTCAATTTTACGCAGGGCTGATCTTAGCATTGTCTGCAATGACACACACTTCGAGACAGGGCAGGCGTGTTAATTCAAAGCTGCGCCAATTAAGATGCGCTGCGGTGGAAGCTGGACACAAGTGCACCCAGTGGTCGAAGGGAAAATGTGTGAGTCTGGGTATGACGCCGATTCGTCCCCACAGCCCATGTTCAATGCCATTTCTCCTCCGCGGATTTCATATAAAATATGAATAGGAACTGTTCTGCAACGTGTACTTGGAAGGAACCGTTGAGCTACGTAGCTCTTTAGAACAGTTTTCTAGCGGGGAGAGGTAAGCTAGTTATTAGATAGCTTAGGCTATACTCGGGATGGGACGCCAGTCCATCATAGTGCACCACGGCCAATTTAGTCAGTAGGGCAATTACCCTAGGCAACATATCTTTGGACTGGTGTGAGGAAACCGGAGTGCCTGGCGAAAACCCACGCAGACACAGGGAGAACGTGCCAACGCAACCGTGCCGCATTGGATGTATTCTTGACTGATCATGATGATGGAAAATCCGTCAACCGTACAAATTCTATGTTCTATTCAGAAACCAAATTTTAAACTCACGTAACTTGTATGCCTTCCTATTTTGGAGTAATTAAATACTTAATTCGACACTAATTTCAATACAAACTTTAGTACACCGTCCTGTGAGCTACTTATTATGAATAATGCAACAGCTGCATGCTCCGGGTTAATGTGGGCCACGATTTGACATTTTCATTTGCAAGCCGTTAATTACTTCTTTCACCATAAAAGTGCCTGATATCTTTCTTTACATCGGCGAAGGCCACGTTCGTTCACTGTATAACACTTAGCAACAATCCGCGTTTGATGTTTGAGCAATCACATTATTGTCCAACGGTGACAATACAGATCGTCACGGGAGACAACAGAAGCTTATATTCCACGCGAATGTCGCCCCTCATGCTGTATTTTCGTGTGCACTCTGTGTGTTGTTTGCCTTTGTGCTAACTACTCTCGGCTCAATGTGCCAACCGCTGAACGTTGTTAACTTTAATTAGAATCTTATAGAGGCGCTGCTTTTCAAAGTATTTTTTTCAATGCGATGTTCAAGTGAAAGTACAATGTTGATTCACAAAAATCCTTCTCATTCTTTGAACGTGCCAGTTTAATTGTGAAACAATTTGGAATAGTATAATGCGAAATGTTATAAGGTTCACGTTTGGGCCTGCTGTGAAAAATATCGTGAATTCTCTTTAAGATTCTTTAGGTGATTAAAATATCTATCCATCCATTTTCAGAAACCGCTTAATCCTGTACAGGGTTGCGGTGAACCGGAGCCTATCCCGGCAGACACAGAGCGCAAGGCAGGGTTATACCCAGAATGGGACGCCAGTGCATAACAGGACACCGGCGTGGTTATATAATAATAATAGCATTTATATAGCGCCTTTCACCCGAGGGTCACAAAGCGCTGCACAAGGC
This sequence comes from Geotria australis, assembly GCA_036362915.1. Classification (NCBI taxonomy): domain Eukaryota; kingdom Metazoa; phylum Chordata; class Hyperoartia; order Petromyzontiformes; family Geotriidae; genus Geotria; species Geotria australis. Next base: position 870,474 of record JAZEWU010000034.1, on the reverse strand, counting down.
TGTCGAGAGAACGACATGTCAACAACGACAGAGCTCGGAAAATCAGCAACCATTTTTTTTGGGTGGTTTTTTTTGTTATGTGTTGAGTGACCGACAGTTGTGGAACTTTGCATCTTATATTTATTCAGACTAGAAGTAGAGCAAAGCACACAAATAATACTGTCCGAAACAAAGTTACAAACACAGCATTTTGGGAAACTGATATTGGGATAATCGTCATATTGTGAAAAAGTTATATTTTAAAACCGTATCGTGAACAGACAATAATCCTATTGATGTGGATGATTTGCAGACGTGAGATCTTGTTTACAGAACGCGGCGGGCGCCGTAAGACATTGACTCGATTAGAGGCGAACGCTGCACTGGGTGCCACCTGCTCCTTTTTGCAAACGGCCTGCTGTCCAGCACTGGCATTACAATTAAGTGGCCCGAGGCTAGACTTCCGAACTTTCATTTATCTCAATTAGAATCTGGCAGGACTAGTAATGAACTACAGCATTTCCATTCAAACACGTCTGCTGTGTGCATTCACAAACATATGTCTGTGAAATATACAATATTATTGAAGTATTATCTAGCTATTTTAGTATTTTAATTCCACCCCCTCACAACTGAAAATTGTATATTGTCATAAACAATAAGAGTAAAGCATGGCATTTAAGAACCCTGTAAATGAAAAAATCCAAATACCCAACCCAAATACAATGTTACTGCCATTCACGTTAATTGCTCGGTAACATGTACTCTATCCTGAGTGTTTGAAATGAAAAAAAAACCCACTAAGTGGTAGCATATGACAATTACTACAGTAATTGTAAAAATCTTTTAACTGTTCATTATCATGCAATATGTGCAGGGATATGTAATATACAAATAGGAGCACATGCTATCAGTCAGTCGGACAGGTTTTTTTTACTCAAGCTGGAAGAAACCGTTGAGCTATATAGTTCTTTGTAACAGTTGTCTCGCTGGGAGGGGGTAAGCAAGTTACAACATCTCTGGGCACTGGGGAAAATTTAGTCAGGCTAATTTACCTAGGCAAAATGTGTTCCTATATGTACAGTACCATATCTGATGTAGGTTGTCAAGGCTCGACACAACTATCCCGAAAGAACAGCTCTGAAGAGCAACCATTAGTACCATATCTCTATTTATACCATAGAGTGTATTGAAACATATGTGTACTAAAAAATAGATACGCAGAAAGTGAATTCCAAAAACATTTCTCAGTAATCTCAACACAATATGGTAACGACACATTTTAGCGCATGGAGTCAACATCTGGGCCTAAGTGTGAAGAAAAGCAATTACATATACTGTACTCTTTTTAATTTAAGCCTAAATTGTATTCTAGTGTCACACTGTGGATCAAATGCCACGCTACTAAACACATTACTACACAATTAATAATGCAGTTCTTTATAAATCACGACTTTTAAATTACATTTTATAAAGAGAAGGGAAATTTACAATAATTTTACGGCCATTGTAAAGGGATACCACTGCTGCAGAAATGTCACATCTTCACATAAACTGTGCCTCACAGTTATAGCACTTTCTCAGCATTCATTAGGAGTTTTATACGAGAATTGTGAATAATTGCATAGTATGAATTACTGGAGAAATTCAAGAAAAACTATCTCAGCAGTGTTAACTAACCCGATGTACAATGTTACAACTTTAAATACAACCAATAATCTATAATGAGCTGGGCAACTATCATGTCCGTAATTAGCCTTAGGGAATCTTGCAACAATGCAATCAATTAAAATGCAATCCGGTACACTGGCATCCAAAAAATATCGCAATGAAACAACATCCTGTTTAAAAATCCCAAATCCTCAATTATATTGAATCTGAAACTTGTACTACTAATAATAGCATTTATATAGCGCCTTTCACCACTGAGACCCCAACCAGCAATAATACAACCAGCAAAGATATTGGCACCAGCCATGCAGCCAGGGGAGCTAAGCGACATTCAGCTTTTGGATTGTTGTCTATAATAGTGACACTGATAGCCCACAAACAAAAGACAGTTTCCAATGTAATCACAGGCAGAAGTGACACGTATGATTGGCCACTTAAGGCTGGGCCTCCGCCATAGTGTGGAGAGTATTGATATTTCCATTGAATTCTGACTACTTATTTACACTAATTCCACATTGCTTGGCAACAAGCTTGTCTTTTAATTGGAATTGCTCTCCCAGGGAACTAAGTCTTTTATATGTTACAATTAAATAATTGAGCCCAGTGCCTTTGTCATGTGTTATTAAAGTTAATGCAAAAAAATCGTTGAATGAATCGTATTTAAAAAGTGGTGATTATTTTTCTCACCCTCAACAACAAAGATTGTTGGATACTGACTAAAAACACTGTTGGGCGTGTGATATGTCTGTGGATACCTCAATCAACAAAATCCTTAAAATTAATTTTAATAAAACTGGAGTCATCACAGATTTTAGTTGACAGTTCACACTTTGATTCAAAGCTGTGTTTTTTGCGAGTGGAGGATATACACGTATGTTCATTCACTCCTCCTCTCAACTGGAACAACGCATGCGTGTTTCATAATTTTCATAACAGTGATTGTTCTACGGAGCGACTTGCCCCTGCCAGAGAAATATGGAACTTCCACTGCTGTCTCAGGCCTGTAACTAGGAGATGAGCACCAACTGAATGCTAATTTGAGCAGGGAATCACTTTAACCTTTGACTTTGTCTTCGAGAACAGGGGGATAGAGTGGTGATATGGGGAGGGAGAGAGTGAGTGAGAGAAAAAAGAGGCAAAAGGGAGGCAGATGAGGGAGTCTGGCTGCAGGCGGAATTAGGGGATTGCAGCTAGCATATATGTTTCGCAACATTGCCAAAATAATTCAAGAAAAGTTTCCTTAATAAACTAAAACCTAAGCCATGCTGCCTTGTAGCAGCTATAGCGTGTGAACGGCGCGAGTGGGATGGGGATTGGGTGCATGAACTGAGCGGGGAACTGGCAATGGGTGCACTCTCTCGACACCTCCGCAGTCCCAAGGGGGGCAAGCAACCTGCCCCCGACTACAACATACGCGATTCTAATGACGGAGTGTCGTCTAATGAAGGAGAGGAGTGGTGGGGGACAGGGAGGGGAGTGATCAGCACACACATTTAAAGGAGGCAGGCGTGAACACCCTCGTGAGTCACATGCCTTCACTGCGGCAATCCTGCACCCGTTGCTCCTGCAATTATCCAAGGCCACCATAGGAAGCCCCTAATTACGTGGAGCCTCCCTTAATCGACTGGCTTGCCAGTGTGTTACATTTTCGTTTGCTTTCTTCCCCCCAATTAGATTGCAATTGTGCCAACAGCAGCATGCGATCGTAGCCGGTGTGGACTCACGCGTAATGAGTCTGAATATAAAGAATATCAATTCAAAACTTTTAAAGCCAGCAGTGCACTGGCAATAAGCCGCAGAAAATAACCCTAAACAATAAAATCAGGCAGCTACTTTGGAAGTCCGCTTCAACATCCTTTGATCCCAGCCTAGGAAGAGCACACTTCTGTAATATAATGCGCTATAGTTGGATGGCAATAGCTCACGTCTTTAAAGTCCAGCTGAAATATGCCAATATAAGTGAAAATAAACATTTCACCAGTGTGAGACGATTGACTCCTAAAGCTTAAGAGCCAATTTTAACGAAATGTGGAAACCCGAGTTCAAACTTTGGATCTCAGTGGCGCTGCCGCAGTGCTCTGATGAAGAGCCACCTGGTCTCCTGCACAACTACTTACTGTTGTAAATCCTGACATGGGATGTTCTTCAATTGCGCGACGGTTCTCCAAGGACCACTTCCCAATTTGCATATTATCATCAATATTCCACGTTAGTCTGCGATGCAATTTTGATTCATGAAGTGTTCAAAGAAAACCACATCGCATGTTTACGGACACACTCGATAAATAATTGATTACGTTCAACATCAGAAGATAATTTACATGTATCTGCTTATTGAATATTTTACAGTTGAATGTGAAACATTTTTTTTTATTCCTAATGATTTCCAAATTTACAAACATGTTTCTAATGGTGAAGGACGGGAGTGATATACGTTAGATGTGTGTAGTGTTAGTCTTCTGTTATCCAGAAAAATGTCTTAATCATTATGCTAATACGTCAGAGTCTTTATTTTACCCACTCGCTTTCTAGTTAAAGGTGTGGCCCTGCGTTTGCGTTGTCAAGCCGCCACTGGCGGAATGGCCTCCACTCTAGACTCTAGAGGGTATTTTGGTCTACTCTTCCATGCTGGCCGGACCCACATTTTACCCCATCAGACATAACGTGCCGATCACGTTTATTCGTACTGGTGTTTTAACGCAGGAATCCCGCTCCCAGAGCTTGCAAGCTCACGGGGTATTTTCTGCTGTAATAATACGCATCTACCTAAACATCTATCTTAAACATAGCTGTGGAGTAGATGATCGGCACTGTTGGGTGGACAGAGGCAGCGGGGGATTTAAGAAACGTGCACATTGCTACATATGCTACATATATAGTACATGCCTTCACAAACTGCTTTACTCGAGACCACCACTCAGTTCCGTGATGTAGGCACAGTTGCTAATGAGCAGTGAAGCTGTCATTGGCATGTGCCTCGTCAACGTTGAGAAGTATTCCTAGTTTATTAAATTGCACAATTTCATGGGTGCTGTCAAAACTTTTTTGAACAAGGTGCGTGCGTTTGGTCGCCAGGGACAATCGGTGTCAGTTTTAGATTTTCCCACTGGAGACACCGACATAATTAAGCACTGCAGAACCTGAAATAAATACACATGATTAAGGGGTAAGCTCTCGTCTAAACGTAACTATTTGCAAATTGGAATGATTGATGATTATACGGTGCCGAATAATCTTTCACATTTATTCAAGTACGGTTGTTTATTTAACCAATAACCGGATTAAAAGCGGTCGTGGTTTTAATTATTTCCGAATGGGCTCTTATGTGGTCATAAACGGGACTCGTGATCACGATAAGGGTTACATTAATATCACGGCCAGTTTAACAGCGAGGGTGTAAGAATTGATCCCGATATTATTATATTATTATAACAATAATTACAATTATAGTACAATGAGTGTCCAACCGGTGCCCTGTGATGGACTGGCGTCCCACCCTGAGTGCGGCTCTGCCTTGCGCCCTGTGTCTGCCGGGATAGGCTCCTGCTCACCGCGACCCTCTACAGGATTAAGCGGTTTCTGACGATGATGATGATGATGAGGAGTGTCCAACCGTCTTTTCTGTGGATTGAAATATTGGTCTTCTTATCATCACGCACTGCATACATCTCATTGCGCCTGATCCGAGATGACATTAAGCGGAATAATTCACTGTTAAAATGCTTCGTTTTAGTATCCTGCCTCTCACGGTCTCTCAGTTTGACACACGCTGGTCACACCACGGGGAAGCCCGCTTCTCGGGGACAAGAGTAATTGGTAGAAGACTAAGACGAGAACCGGGACTGTCAAGATTGACCTTAAAGGCATGAGCCGAAGGCTTTTGTGTGACATGGAAAAATGGCTCTGGACAGTGGGCGGTGAGAGGCATCCCATCGCTACGACCGCGGCGCGCGAAGGCGTTTGGATGAATGATGTATTCTAAGTCTAACACTCTACAGGCCATATACAGCAAACTGTTCTAAACTTTAGAGCACTTCCATCTTCAATCCACAGTGTTGCTATGTTTGCCCCTGTGCCCTTGATTCGTGTTTTGTGTTCTGTCGCGGCGTTCTCTCGTCCTTTTGTCATGTCACAATGTGGTCAGCCACGATCTCGGTTTCGTAAACTCCGTCCTGTTTCCCCCAACCGACAGCAACAAAACAACGTCTACCTACAGTACACAGCATCAAATTACAATCGCATCTTAAGAATAGTTACCAAACGTAATGGGGAAAAAAAATACCTTTTGGGTAGAAGGGTATTTGGGGATCGGGGTTGGGGAAATATGGGGGAGAAACAGTTCATTGTTGGGACTCGGTATCAGCAATGACGTCAATGAGGCCCAGGGGTAGCCAGTGCAGCACCAATGAGTCCCAAGGCATCCATGGGGTGACCTTCAGCAAAGCAGTCCCGGGACGCCCAGGGCCCTTTACCACCACCACCACCACCACCTCTCGCAATCCTGCGGTGGAACAATTCAACTCGCACCTGCACACCAGTCGATTGTCGCGGTCCATCTCCTCAGTGGGCACCGTCTTGGACACGTTCTATTCTTTGGCTGACACTCAATCATTACTCTTGACCATCGGCTGTCATAATTTTAATAATTTTAAATTTATAACGCACACATTTTCATTCAATTGTCGAAGGTATTCATTCGACGAGAGAACGACTCGGAGGCGCGAGGCAAGCGCAGAGATGCGGACATATTGCCACACACTGATTCCTATATATTATGATGCTATCGGCCGATTAATTCATGAGTATTTTTTTTTATTCGTCAGAGGAAACCAGAGAACCCGGAGAAAACCCACGCATAACAGGCGGAGAACACACACACTCCACACAGAAAGGCACCCAAGGCCAGAATCGAACCGCCTCAAGACCATTCTTTCTGTGAGGCACAGATGATACCACCGCATAGACACCCTGTCTTCGAGTGGAAACGTCCTGGCCAAACCTAATTACTAATTTTCTTAACAGGTTCGAAGATGTCATGCATTTAGGTATGGTCTCTAATCCATGCCTTTCTTTCTGACTTTATGTGCAAACCCACAGCTCTCCGTGCTTTATGCGCCTTTCACGTTTGCTCCATTTATTTTCGTTAATGACCACGGTGCTTCTGAAGCACATGTAATAACGAGTGGTAAGTATTGATTACATATTTTCCAGTTTAGGCGCATTGCTATGTTGGTTTTCAAGATAAAGTAAAAAATTGCAAACACAAAGAACTTAAATGATGGTTGCTATTCCAAGCTGTTCTTTCGGGATTGCCGTGTCGAGTGCTCTCCCTGTCTCCCTCGCCTACATCACACCTTATAAAGGCGTAATTACTTGAACACATGCATTAGTAAATCCATCTTTTCAACATACTATTTCGCCAGCATGCATATATCAAACGTGGAGTCTAATTGTGTTTTACTGAAGGAGGCATGGGCGGCACGGTGGCGTAGTGGGTAGCGCTTCCGCCTCACAGCAAGAAGGTCCCGGGTTCGAATCTCGGCTCGGGGTGCCTTTCTGTGTGGAGTTTGCATGTTCTCCCCGTGTCCGCGTGGGTTTTCGCCGGGCGCTCCGGTTTCCTCCCACAGTCCAAAAACATGCATAGGTTAATTGGCCTGCGGACTAAATTGCCCCCGGTGCCCTGTGATGGACTGGCGTCCCGTCCTTGGTATAAGCCATGCCTTGCGCCCTATGTCTGCCGGGATAGGCTCCGGCTCACCGCGACCCTGTACAGGATTAAGCGGTTTCTGAAAATGAATGAATGAATGAAGGAGGCATGCCACATTACCTTTTGTGGGCAAGTTTTGAAAATGCAACGCAGAGATAAAATGTGTTAGTCTGAATTAATTAGCACTTAGCGGTAATCATTGTCAAAATACCCTTGTTAATCTGAGCTACGTCGCTGAGCTATGTAAGGAACAGCTCAAGTTGGAAAACAACGGAGATTTTGAAATGTCTCTGGGGATTAATAATGTACGTAAAATAAATTCACCCTCAAAATAATTAAAGTTACTTTCAAAGATATTAAAAAAAACATCTTGACAGGCTGTAATTAGTTTTAAATTACAGTCTTTTACCAATTATATTTAATATCACGCGCAAAATTAGCCGTTACATAAATCAGCTTTGTATTACCTTGGAACGACTATGGGCCAGATGGTTGCTGTATGACTGTGGACACAGAGTCACCGCTGCAATCTCGCGACATTATTATATTATTATTTTGCACAGCGCGGTAAATCCTGGACAAATAAGCGCACGCCGAACTGAACTACAAAGCCAACAGCATTCTGGAGGAAATAATAATGATGATACAATTCATGACGCGCGCAAATTCCACTCCTGGTCATGTTGGAGACTAACGTACGGAGGCGTCGCGAGGAAACCTGAGAGGAGAGGCGTCAGCTAGGCGGTCAGCCGGCGCCAACCCACCATACACTGCTTTTCTAGATATGGTGATCATCTCATCTCGTTGTCAGAAACCGCTTAATCCTGTACAGGGTAGCAGTGAGCCGGAGCATGTCCCGGCAGACACAGGGCGCAAGGCAGGGCTATTCCCAGGATAGGACGCCAGTCCATAACAGGGCACCGGGGGCAATTTATTCCGCAGGCCAATTCACCTACGCAGCAGCATGTCTTTATGCTGTGGGAGCAAACTGGAGAGCCCGGCTAAAACCCTCCCGGACACGGGGAGAACATGCAGCATCGTGTCTTTGGGCTGTGGGAGGAAACTGTAGTACCCAGCGAAAACCTACGCAGACGCGGCGAGAACATGGCAACTCCACATCCCAAAATCCCTACATCAAAAGCTAAATAAATCCACACAGAAAAGCACCCAAGCCGGGAATCGAACCCAGGTTTTCTTGCTGTGAAGCATCCCAAAGAATATATTTGTTTAAAAAAAAAATCATAAACAAGTAATGCCAACTGGTGCGCATGGATACGAGACGTGCTCTATTGGTATTCTTGTGTAAACAAGCATACAATAAACCGGCAAATCGTCGGATAAATGTGTGAATAAATGTACCTAATTGGCAATGGGACGTGTGAGTTAATTTACACGAGTGAATTGAATAGTAAATATTGGCATGGAAATGTTTGCTTTAGGGAAAAAATGACCTGGGTCAATGTTTGCCTGTCCGTATGCGCATTTAAACTTAGCTGTATTTACATGTGCCAGCAGTTTGGTGTGCCACAATACGATACATGAATACAAGGCTAATGGGGTTCCCCAGAACGCTGGCATTTTAAATGTTGCATTGTTTGCCTTGGAGCAAAGAACATTAAAATTCATAAATACTATTTTCTCATTTTATTTTCAGCAATATAACACCAGCACATTTTGTGATGATTTTGTAATCATAACCAGAGGGCCTTAATATGTAAATGAAATTCTACTGTCAAGTAAGGTAAGTGTAATTCCGTTTCAAGTTTACTTTTTAGGTTATGCATGCAAGTTAATCTGTAAATATGTTCATAGCGGAAACCTTTTTTAAAACATCTCTACAAAGACGACGTGTTCTCAGAAATAGACCGTTTGGCCAGCGTTTTACTTGTAGCCTAGGTTTTGATTTTAATGGGAAATGTATCCTGGTATAAAGACCAATATTATTCCTTCATTGTCAAAAATGGCTTAATACTGCACGGGGTCGCGGTGAGCCAGAGCCTATACCGGCAGACACAGGGTGCAAGGCAGGGCTATACCCAGGATGGGACGCCAGTCCATCACAGGGCACCATGGGCAATTTAGTCCACAGGCCAATTAACCTATGCAGCCGCATGTCTTTCGACTGTGGGAGGAAACCGGAGTGCCAGGCGAAAACCCACGCGGACACGGGGAAAACATGCAAACTCCACACAGAAAGGCACCCGAGCCGGGATTCGAACCCGGGACCCTTCTTGCTTTGAGACGGCAGTGCTGCTCACCACGCTACCCTGCCACCCCCGAAGAATATTATAATGAAGAAAAATAAATACCAACTGTCCCTCGACAATAATAAAGGGTAAATTCCAGTCCATTTGCAGTTAAATGTTTTTGTTGTTTAATGGCTATAGTTTGGTTTAAATAATTATTTACATGCTAAAGTGTTCAGATTTAAACCAATATATGAGACAGTGTTTTCTCTCCCGGTTTAATATATTCAGCATAAATAGTATTTTCCACAATGACGACATTGTAAAAAAAAGGTTGAATAAACATGTGGAATATGAACAAAAATGCATTTATTTCACCTACATTACTCCATTAAAATCAAAACATTTGCCTCCAGTACGATTGCAGCGGTCCCCAGACGCCGTTAGGTAGTAAACAGAAGTGATTCAAGTGTGAATTGGTTAGGCCCCTGAGGTGCAATGAGCCGCCCATGTTGCAGACTGCACTAAAGTAAAAAAAGCCAAAGGTACAGCCCAGCAATTGCTCCCTTAGGTCACTGCTTGTGAAGGCGCCTCCACTAGAAAGAGCTGTAGAAAGCCGCTTTCCAGCAAAGGTTCTTAACTTTTACTGCAGCCTGCACCACTAGGTACTTATTTGAGGCTGAGTCGACCTAGGGGAGGGCCAGGACCGGTTCAGAAAATCGTGACTGGTGTTGGCCGTGAGCGGGAGTCGAACTCGGGTCGTCAGGTTTGTAGACCAGCGCGCTAACCACTAGGCTACCGCGCCTCACACTGCGTGAATCAGCTCTCGGTCCTACAGTCACCAACCTGCACTGACCAAAGTGGCGAAGTATGGACAAACAACCCCCAATGAGAGAATGTCGTGGAGAGGCCTTCATTCAACAACGAAATCACAAACGGATGTAAATGTTTTGAATGCTTATGAATATTTTTTTTAAACATCATTATAAACAGTTGATATTTTCTCAGAATTAATTA
>JAZEWU010000034.1:822655-851236 GCA_036362915.1 Geotria australis | reverse complement strand
TCCGGCTCACCGCGACCCTGTACAGGATTAAGCGGTTTCTGAAAATGGATGGATGGATTACCACTCATGTGTCAATCCTGCTCGAGGAAGGCCTACTCCCCATGCCAACGGTGGAGGTTGTGGGAGCGTCCTTCACCGCTTAATCCTATGCAGGGTTATGGTGAGCCGGAGACTATCCCGGCAGATACCGGGCGCAAGGCAGGGCCATACCAATGATGGGACGCCGGTCCATCACAGGGCACCGGAGGAACTTTAAATACTGTACATCATAACTCCATTATAAATCCTTTTTTTTCACCGTCCAAAAGCAGTGTGGTAGTTAATTGAAAGCACTGATGCTAATCAAATTAAGTTCACAATGGCTATCTGATTGTAACCTCAACCTCCGAATGAAGAAGGCAGTTAAACCTCTCACCTATGGAAATTATATCCATGCAGCCAGTGTCCTCTTTGTACTGATGTAGGTTTCCACGGCTCGATTCATCATTGTTGCTCGGCAGAGCGGTTCTTTCAGGATAGCCGCGTCTAGCGCTCTCCATCTCTCCCTCGCGACGTTTCGCCTCCGACGTTGGCGTTGCTCGACACGGCTATCCCGAAAGAACAGCTCCGAAGAGCAACCATCAGTTAGTATCTTCTGTGTTGCTTTACCGTGGTTGCTACTGCAGTTCCATTTTAACGTCTGTTATTTTACATTACGCACAGTTCAGTTTGGTTCAGTGTCAAAACTCAGCGATGCACCTCACAGGAGCAGCGCTCCCTACTCGAGCTGTATCGCGAACCCCATTGCTTTACGGCTCCACTGCTTCGTTGAACTGATGTAAGTGTCCTGGCAGGCAGGGGTGGAATTGTGCGGGGAAGCATGGGGACGCGGCTCCGACAGCCAAAAGCTCAGAGGGAGCCTATTAGGCTTTCATAGTCTTAAATTTGGATGGTAATTTTACATCTCAGAAGGCACAGAAAATGCAGGAAATGCGTGCTCATAAACTCAAAATGTCACGGGGGGGATGGAGTCCTAGACTCCCCTTTAAAAAGGGACCTGGGAGCCCTCGTTACCGGTCATTTGTCCTATAATTTATCGATATTGCTTGACTCTCAGTTCTTCTTCTTTGCGATTCTTCGAAGCACAATGGTCAGCCTCTGGACATCGTTGTCTTTCAGCTCGGCCTCGAAGTGTTTGGTAGAATTCGCAGGCAATACCAAGTATTACCTGACAGGGATCGCGACGTGAACGCTTCTACCTTGACCCCCAGTTAATCTGACTCTCAGTTAATCTGCGTTGATGTTGTCGACATGCCCTTCTCTCCACAGTCTTGTGCAGCGCTTTGTGACCCTTGGGTGAAAGGCTCTCTATAAATGCTATTATTATTTGTTTAAAATACCACCCCTGCCAGCAGGTGAGACTATTTTCGTGAATTATCATTCATTCATTGTCAGAAACCGCTTTTAACACTGTACAGGGTCGCTGTGATTTCAGACATTTATTTACTCCGGCACATGTTGGCCCACTCCACGTGTCCGCGTGGGTTTTCGCCGGGCACACCGGTTTCCTCCCACAGTCCAAATAAATGCTGCTGCACTGGGTTTATTGGCCTGCGGACTAAATTGCTTCCCCGGCTGCGCTGTCAGACTGGCGTCCTATCCTGGGTATACCCTGCCTTGCGCCGTGTGTCTGCCAGGATGGGCTCCGGCTCACCGCAACCCTGTACAGAATTAAGCAGATTTTGACAATTAATGAATGTTGGTCCCACTCTCAGGATGTGTGCGAAGGGACACTGGCCAGGATCAAGACACTGCCCCGTGGTGCCTCGCTACTGTTTGACGCTGATTGCCTTATTAATCAATAGAGCAGAAAATGCGCCGTTGATTAATAGACTGTCGTGGGCTATGGGGAATGCGGTTTGAAGACCAAAACCCATTTACAACGCATCGCTCTAAATCACGCGTTGATCAATTTAAAAATGTACGCTGATAATGAACATGTACAGTACAAGTTATGCTGCCACGATGTACAGTTACTTCAAACGACACACAACGTTGGAGAGAAAGCACTCAGCCTTTGTGTTCTACGGAAAAAAAAATCCATCAGCATTTCCTGAAGACGTGTAGTGTGCTCCCTAATCTCAGGTCACCGTCGAAATACATTTGGACAAATGTGACCGGCTCACGGCAGCAGTGAGACACAACTGTGGACATAGCCAGCTTGCAGACAACGGTGGCAGTGCATGCCCGTCTCAGGAATCTCTTGTAGGTCACACCGATAAGTTTTCCCTACTCTTTCGACGGCCACTTTTGTCCGAGATGGACATTTACACCGAGAATCAGGGACACCGTTGCCTGCAACAGAGTAAATAGGTCTCTGGGAGAAAAGCAATTTGCTGTAAAGAGTGTCTTGGGTCCTCGCAGTGTATTAATGCAATATTAAGTCATAAATCAGCTGTCTGCTTGCAGCATCCATCTAGGCTGCTGCGGCGAGCTGCCTTAAAATATGCAGCTTTTCCAACTGCGGCCACGACTCGCCTCTGAGCCCACCCGCGCCGCGAGACTCACTACATTCATTCATTGTCAGAAAGCGCCTAATGCTGTGCGGGGTCGCGGTGAGCCGGAGCCTATCCCGGCAGACACAGGGCGCAAGACAGGGATATGCCCAGGATGGGACGCCAGTCCATCACAGCGCACCAAGGACAATTTTAGTCCGCGGGCCAATAAACCTATGCAGTATGTGTTTAGACTGTGGGAGGAAACCGGAGTGCCGGGCGAAAACCCACGCGGACACGGGGAGAACGTGCAAACTCCACACAGAAAGGCCCCCCGAGTCGGGATTCGAACCCGGGTCCTTGTTGCTGTGCGGCGGCAGCGCTACTCACCGCACCACGGTGCCTCACAACAGAAAATCAGTTAAACCGGCTGCCCAAATTCCCAAGGCCTGCATGTTTCTCAGCCCAGTGGGTCCCTCTGCATACTGATGAGGCGTCATAAAACCCCAGCACGCCTCCACTTGCGTTGCTCCTCGGACGCCGTAAAAGATCACGCCGTCTACTGTATCTACACTGGCTCCGAGCTTCCACAAACTACACGAACGCTACCTTCTTGTAGCTGTTTGTGAAGATGATTGTGTGGGCGACATTTGTGTTGTCCACGAACGAGCGTAATTGTGGCGTGGTACGCGTGGATTGATTGCCCCGATGTGATCATTCCATTTCAGGCTATGGCAACTGTGTGTTTTTTTATTTCAACTATAGACGTCCACAGACGCATAGCATTCTGACTCTAGTTTATAAACCTGTGCAATAAAACAAATATAAATGCTAAATTCCACAACATGTATCTGAATTGTTGATCTAATATGCAAAACTCGTTATTGCATCACATTATTTTTCATATCTGCCCAAAGGGCGATTTTGTTCCAAGCACGTAATACGTTCTCTTATGGATGACGTTTTGTGCCGACATGCCTGACGTGGCCTGTGCTTCTTCCCGATGTCCTTTTCGGAATATTCCTGGCTCTCTGAAGTTTCAGAAGAGTAATCAAAAAGTGGGAGGTAACGCTGAAATAAAACATAAAAGCCTCGGTGTTGTGCAGATTAAACGAGCGCTTATGACGGATTTGAACCGGCTACCCTCAGTGCGGACATAGATTGCTGCTGTGTGTATCACGTTAATCTGTCCTGCTATTTCGCGGCATGCTGGGAATGGTTACGTACCCACAATATACACAATTTCAGTGAAGGGATAGTTCAAAGGTGATCGTCCGGCGCAAGAAGCTCTTCATGTTTACACTTGGCGGTGTAGCAGATTAATTGATATGCGATGCAGATCGCTAAAATGTCGAGACATTAAAGTTCAGACATTTAAGACGAACGGGAAAACGTCTGGGAAGGCACCTTTGAAAAATAAGATTCATTTTTATTATGAGAAGTGAATCACAGGGCATGGTTAGAAAATTTTAAAAAATGTGAAAAAGAATGATGAGAGGAATCAGCGTGCGTGACTCAAGACCCGCACAGTGGCGTGGTGAGTACCACTGCTGCCTCACAGCAAGAAGCTTCTGGGGTCTTATACCGGCTCGGGTGCCTTTCTGTGAGGAGTTTGCATGTTCTTCTTGTGTCCGTGTGGATTTTCGCCAGGTACTCCAGTTACCTCCCACGGTCGATGCTGCCGAGGATAATTCCCCAATTAAATTGCCCCCCGGTGCACTGAGCTGTTGTAACTTGATCACACTTCCCTGCTGGACAACTGTAAAAAAAGAGATATGTGGCTCAACGGTTCCTTCCAGCTTCAACACAAACTCACTGACCGACTGCGTCTTCCATCACTCAAATACTATTTTTAGAAATAACAGGAGTGAGTTAAACTTCATTAAGATTATCCAGCGGATGGTAACCACTGTATATCTGTTTTTCCCCACGTTGGTTATGAATTAATGTGGTAACATGTGAGAAACATATATAAATTGGCTACGTGCTTCTAATAATGTAACAGGTGGGTCGCAATTTGAGGGGCGTTATGCAAAACTATTCAGCTGTGGCTTCCGAAAGAGTCAAGAGTTGAACAATTCACGAGGAGATGAAATTGAAAATGTACGTCGCATGCACAAATCTGGGCATTTGGTAATGGTCGATAAATGCAGATGCAATTTTATCTATGACGAATGACATATCATGACACATAGCGTTGTGTTAATTAAAGTGGCATCAGTACAGAATGCTGTACAAAATAAAATAAATTGCCGTTAAGAAAAAGTAAGCACTCTACCATTAGATTGTCAAATCTTGTTTATAGTCTTTAATCAACTCATCATTGCTTCTTTCTATCACCAGGTAATAGCGCAGAGATGTGGGACCCAATCCACGTAGTCATTATGCCAATTGTTGGCAGAATGACTGGCGATTCACTCACCCCCAGAGAAAATCACGACACATAACTAGACAACCGCCATGACTGTTGCAACATATGGAGGCCTTCATCCAGCAGTGGATTCACTAAATACTGCACATTATTGGTATGAATTATGTTATAACTTAAGGGCATGGAGCCTGAGACTGTCAGAGATTTGACGAGTGATGGAGGCATTGCTGTTATTCCGACATGCTGTCTTGGCCACCTTGAACACTGACTTTGAGACACTGCCTTTGATTGATGTGTGCGCGTGTGGGGGGGAATGATGAAGCGGTGCATAGCACACTTTACGATGCTAAACTCTGATACAATACAACCTCATCAGTATGCAAGTAAACAAGACGAAGATAAGCTGAGTAGACATCTGTATACTGGCAAAAAGGTTCCCATAGTTAGAACTGCTTGACCCAAGCTAATAGTCTATCCATCCATCCATTGTCAGAAACCGCTTAATCCTGTACAGGGTTACGGTGAGCCAGAGCCTATCCCGGTAGACACAGGGCGCAAGGCAGGGCTATACACAGGATGGGTCGCCAATCCATTACAGGGCACCTGGGGCAATTTAGTCCGCCGGCCAATCCTTTGGCATTTCCATTTTCCTTGAGCAGTTTGCCTTTTGGCAACATTTGACGTGACACTTGTTATAAAAAGCCGTAAAGAAGGCTGTCTCTGGTGATGGCCAATCCGTTTTAAGGACAATGTGTACACTATCAAAGCATATTGTTCGCATGTTTTACCCCAGCGTGTGTGGTTATTGCAAACGTGAGGTATTGAAAAGGGTGTCTATTTGGTGTATGAACATCTTGACACCTGTATAATTGCCAGAAAGGCTAGAGATGTTTCTGTCCGTTTATCATCTGCATACTGGCAAAAACGTTCCCCAGAGTTAAAGTACCAATATGTTATTCTAATTATATAGCTTGGAAATAGAAGATGTGCCCAAAAACACAGGATTTTTTTTTTGAATGATCGCTTTGTCAAGCGAGACAATCTACGTTCAAACACATTAGTCACAAGTGGCAAGTGCCTTTAGGTCAAAAACTCATGAAAGTTTCAGAGTAGCGTAGTGTATTGGATTAAATGTTTTTATTGCCAAGCCGGGTCTGGCCTGATGTATTGAAGAAACGTATCAGAAAGTACGCTTGGATAAACATCCCACACTATTTGCAACCGAAATAACCTGAACATATAGTAATGCAGCGTAGTTGGGAAGAAAAAAAAATGTATGTGACATTCCCCGTGCTGTGCTCAGCTTTTGCATCAGATGTCATGTAAGATTTAATACTAGATTTGTAATGCTCTACAAACCCAGCCGCAGATCCATCTCGATCATGGGTCCTGCAATATCACATACTGTCCATCCTGTTTTTTCACCCTATAATTTAACACTGCCACCGGAGCAACACTGTAAATAAGACATTGCATCCAGAAAAATATAGACATTTGCAAGTGAGCTGAAATAAAATCTAAAAACACGCCGTGATATCGTACCGTATGCATACTATTGCGCTGGAACGTTACCTATGTGGTTACGCAACTAATACTGAATAAATACAGCGATGTTAAACTATACATGACTACCAGAAGGAAACATTGCCGTGGGGTTTTTTTTTTGTCACCCAGCATATTAAATGATTTTGTATTAACACCCATCGCAGCGGCGTTATAAATACAGCAGGAATTCTTTTGTAAAACAGGTTGATCGTATTTTCTGAATGTCTGTGTGCCCCGGGGACTGCCAAGACACAATCTACTCGCAGAATCAATATTGTATCTTAATAAACAAACATCAACCGATCACAAAATACAGTTTAGGTGTGATTTAATAAGGGAAAATATATATGTCCCACTGCACAACTCAAAACCCTTCCATGCACCTAAAATAATTTTATTCAGCAAAAAAAAATATCATTACATGCAAAAACGAAAATGTTTCAGGAAAGACATTGTGAAAATGTTTATGCAAACTTTAAATAGCTTGACCTTCACTCTCTAATATTAGCATTCACAAGGCTCACCCTCAAGCTAGCACAGCTGCTTTTGTAAGGTGAAATTGCACGTTCTAAACGAAATATTCAAACATGTTTGAGAAAAGGTAACATAAATTACCATTTTCAAATACAGTTCCTGCATTAAAAAAACATTAATGCTACCGATGTGCGATGAACGTGTTGGGTTTTTTCTCAATAATAAAACCTGTTCAGGTGATGGAGTGGTAATGTAAAACAAAGTATACATTCATCTCAAATAAATGTACATTGGAATAACGTTATTGTGCAGCGCTTTGTGACCCTCAGGTGAAAGGCGCTCTATAAATGCTATTATTATTATTGCTTGTGGTATATTTAAGACAATAAAGTATACATCACAATGCTTTCTTTAAAAGCTCTTAATTTAGAAGTACGATACAAAAAAATCATAAATTTAACTCGAAGGCTTTCATGACCAATGTTATCCATAGTATAGCTCTTTTTATGAGTTTAGGTCACGTGAAAATATATGTAAGTGTTGTGTACCCGTCAAAATGTTGGAAAGCTCGCTTTTCTTGAGTTAACACGAAAACGGGAAAATTACAATTTCCCCTCGCATAGACTTGTAAATGAGCAGACAATATGGTGTGCAATGTTGAACAATATTGTAAAATTCCGTTGGTAATTTTAATTGAAACAATTAAGTTCAGAATAAATATCTGAATCATTACGGGAGGAAAAAAAGCCCACAAAGTGGGGTTGCATGAGCTCGGCACTCCAATAGGAGGAGGAGGCCTGAGGGAATGCCAAGGAGGCCACAGTAAGTTCAAGCTGCCTATTTAGAATGTGGAGAATCAACTGTCAACGGTCAACAGATATGCTTGTTGGCAACTTTCTTGGCAGCAGACATTGGTCTTGACTATAAATAAATGTGTACTACTTGTACAGGGCGGGACGGTGGCGCGGTGAGTAGCACTACCGCCTCACAGCAAGAAGGGTCCCGGGTTCGAATCCTGGCTCGGGTGCCTTTCTGTGTGGAGTTAGCATGTTCTATCCGTGTCCGCGTGGGTTTTCGTCGGGCACTCTGGTTTCCTCCCACAGTCCAAAGACATGCTGCTGCATAGGTTAATTGGCCTGCGGACTAAATTGCCCCCGGTGCCCTGTGATGCACTGGCGTCTCATCCTGGGTATTAGACATGCCTTGCGCCCTGTGTCTGTTGCGATAGGCTTCGGCTCACCGCAACCCTGTACAGGATTAAGCGGTTTGTGACGACGATGATGATGATGATGACAACGCCTACTTTTACATGCCCAAAGCTTTTTTGTGAACCTGGTCACACTGTAAACAAATTAGTGCCATATCACTTATAATTATGCTACTTTACCAAGAAAGGTCTCACTGAGCTTAAAGTCTTTTTTATAAGGGTCCTGCCAAGTTTTCAAAGTCGAGGGTGCTGTTGCCAATTGTCAGCCCAATCCCATGGTCGAAAGCTATGGGAGGTGTTAATTGGTATGCCTCAATTTGAAGGTCTCGCCAGCATTTAGGAGAGAAGGCGGAGAAATGTCAGGCTAGAGAAGAGTGTGGTGGGAGGGAACCGTTGCCTGCTAGTAATATTTCTGGTCCGAAATACATTAAGTAGCGGAGAAGTCAGCACTTTGCTTGAACTTGCTTAAAGGCATCTGTTTTTAAAAGCTGAAAGCATTGCAAGTTGCATGTACAAAATGCCACTTCACTGCATAAAGCTGCTTTCAGATGACGAACAGATTATCTTGCCGAAGGGGGAGGCAACCAGTTTGTGCAAAGCCACCGCAATGTGAAATACATTCGATGGTTATTTAGCGTCAATTCAGTCACGCTCCAGTGAGAGGACACATTTAAAAAGGATAAAGGAGAAGGCATTTATCGCGCACTTAAGTGCCCCGGCATCTCAAAGTACCCAACATCATCTCTCACGACATTACCATAGCCCAGCTGTATTTGTTCTCTTTTAATATCCAAGTGGACCCCGTGATGACAGTTGTGGCTCAATGTGTGGCAGAACTGGCCGCAGCGTGGGCATTAGTCTGTCGGTCGCAGACAATGTTTCTATTGGCGGTGTGTTACAGTATGTGGATAATTTTCCAAATTGACCAAATTTGGGCCCTGATGCGAGCACTAAATGGCTTACTCTTTTCCGAATACCGTCACAAGATCTTTAACGTCTGATGTGAAACAGACGGTGCCTATTCGTGGCCTCGATGGGATTAATCCTGGATTCATCGAGAACTTAGGACCCGGAGCGAGAGAATGACTGACCACTTTCCTCAATAACATCCCCTCCTTAGCTGTGGTGCCACAGGAGTGGAAAGCATCGGACGCTAAAAAAACGAACGCCTGATTTTCCTGCTCAGCGTGTGCTACGAGCTAACGGAGCGACTCCTAGCTTCAGAGGTTGAAGCCTACACTTGAGCATGTAGTTCCCAAAGGGACAAGCTGAGTTCAGAACCGGCCGACATTGCTCCACGCATGCAACATCGTGGCCGTGTCGCTGCGATTCAAACAGCGCATACCGCCTCCTCGCATTGCCTGAAAACGTCAGCATTCACCTATAACGCTCGACAAATGCCGGGGAGAGCTGCATTGCTCCGCGGTTCATTCCGGCTTAAATATAAACCGACTGGCTGACTACATGTGTAACCAAACAACCCTAGCATAGGCAAATTGCGGTGAAAGGTGGGTAAATACATCATGTGGCACACAGGCACGTAGCAGTTGGGGAAGGATGTGTGGTGTGTGTGTGTGGTTAATTAAGTATTGTAAAACCACTGACAACCCACAGCAGGGCCCAAGCCCATGTGCTCCTTCAATGGCCATAAAAACTAAGGAATCTTCCTGTATGCACGGGTGGTCCTCCTCCGCTCTATTAAGTTAAATCACGGTGTAATCGCTTCACAGCAGGCGGTATGGGATGGTCCCTATAGCAGCAAACTTGCCCAATAACTCACGCGTGTTTACCCGGAGCTAACACGTCAGCTTGTTCATATCCATGTGTGTGCACCGCATTTGCAATACTCTACTTGCACGAATGCAAAACGTTAAATAAGACGCAGTTTATACACTTAAAAAAATAAATCGCAAGCAAGTATCCCCTTGTGTGGTTGTGTTGTTTTCATTTTAAACTGCACTTGTCTCCCAGTGCCCGGCTCTACCACCGAGATTCCAAATATTGAAAGTGGTTGCCTGCTGATATTTATCCTGTGGCGGCATAGTGGCACGACGAGTAGCGCTGCCGCCTCACAGCAAGAAGGAACCTGGTTCGAATCCCGGCTCGGGTGCCTTTCTGTGTGGAGTTTGCATGTCCTCCCCCCGTGTCCGCGTGGGTTTTCGCCGGGCACTCCGGTTTCCTGCCACAGTCCAAAGACATGCTGCTGCATAGGTTAATTGCCCTGCGGATTAAATTGCCCCCGGTGCCCTGTGATGGACTGGCGTCCCATCTTGGGTATATCCCTGCCTTGCGCCCGGTGTCTGCCCGGATAGGCTCCGATCCAATACAGGATTAAGCAGTTTCTGACACTGCATGGATGGACTATACAGAAAACGGTTTACTTTAAACAGCAAAAAAGTGCAAAGATCGAAAGTTAATTCATTCATTCATTATTAGAAACCGCTTACTCCTGTACAGGGTCGCGGTGAGCCAGAGCCTATCCCGGCAGACATAGGGCGCAAGGCATGTGTATACCCAGTACTGGACGCCAGTCCATCACAGGGCACCGGGGGCAATTTAGTCCGCAGGCCAATTAACCTATGCATGTTTTTGGACTGTGGGAGGAAACCGGAGTGCCCGGCGAAAACCCACGCGGACACGGGGAGGACATGCAAACTCCACACAGAAAGGCCCCCCGAGCCGAGATTCGAACCCGGGACCTTCTTGCTGTGAGGCTGCAGCGCTACCCACTACGCCACCGTGCCGCCCTACAAAGATCGAAAGTGCCGGTGTAAATTATTCCATCAAAACCAGCACTCCAACGTCTTGCCGATGAGTTCTGAGCAGAGTTCCGGCAGTTTCAAAAGGTTCGCGGTGAGTAAAGTGCAAATAATAGTACCAAGGTAAAAGTGCTCTGTAGATGACGACAGCCCTGGCACGGGTGTTAAGGTCATGTTGTGCAGAAAAAAATGTAGGGCAACGTTCAGATTTGGGTAATAAAAGGTGGCGCCAATGTCAATTCCATATATGGTTCCATAAATGCCTTCAAAGTAGCCTATTCCACGTAGAAATACACTTAATGTGTAACGGCTGTCAAGTGTTTCCTGCCTCAGTTATTTAAGTACAACTGCAAATGTGTCATATTTGCTCTTGAAAGGGGCTTGAATCGCTGTGGCATAGTTGGCAATTCGCGCGTTAGAGCTGTTACCGCGGTCGATTGAAAATTGCCCATTCGCAGAATGTGATCCTTAACAGTGCCATTAACACAGAACTTATTGCAAAGCTCATGATTAGAAAAAAAAACCCGTACTAAAAGTATCCCCGATTCTAACGAAACAGACTCAGAAGTGGAAAGCCACAGCAAAATGGGGAAACGTCTCTTAAAATACAAGGGGATCGATTGCAATTACGGTCCAATCTCTGCTGTTCTTGCCGCCTCATTTGTTCTCGTTACAGCGCCACCTGGTGAGGCCCTCTGCTAACAATGCCAGGCCACGCATAGAATTAGGCTGGGCTCAAAAGCCCTATCCTTGATAAACTCATTGCACAATGGTGAATCCCGCGGTGAAATAATAGGTTAAATGTGTGTCTTGACAGGTGAAAATGTCCACAGTGTGAGTCACATACTGTGCACCTTGTTGAAATTGGTTCACTCATGACTGTGGCAGTGTCCTAGGGTTGACAGCTGTCCAAGTCCCGTATCAAGACAGATAAGAGGAGGTCTCCTCCATTCACATATAATACGCTATTTAGAGTCCAGTATAATAAACGACTTGCTTGAACAAGATACTGTTTTGGATGCAACACAGCTTTCATGCACGGTAATTTGTTACGTGATGATATGAAATACAATTGTGCAGCTTCCAAAGCAATTTCCGTGCTGGAGACTCCGTGGCTGAACCCACACCCGAGTACAAAAGAGAAGTCGAGTAACATTAAACGCTGCCTTTGAAGTCACTGGGCACACTTACAAATACAAAGCACCAGACCGTATTCCAAAAGGGAAATAGAAGGCTGCCTTGATCCAGCCGAGCCAATGGAGGTGCAAGACTCGAGTCACAAATAAAGCTGCAGGAATCAGCAATCAATACCTTTTCAAATTACAAGTGGGGAATAGATACCGATCGTTCTGCAATGGAAAGCTTCTGCCATTGTGCGGTGCTTCAGCAAATACAAAACAAGGAGCAATTCTAAACGGGGGGCCCGCGCACAACCTGGCCACGTAGGTTTTTCATTAAAATACCCCGAGCGAGGTTATGTCATTACAGGAAAATCTCGATTTAACGGACTCTCTGTTCAATGGAAATTTCGGAAGCAACGGGCGGTGTCCGTTACTTACGAGACGGCGGTCTGCATTTGAAATAGTGGAAATATGTTTTTTTTTATTTTAGTGGAGAATGCCCTGGTGAAGTGCAGAATACCATTAACCCGCAGGTGTAACGTGGGCAGCAAGGCAGGTGGGGGCATTTTGTTACAGTCTCCAGTCCGATAAAGTTGATTTTTTTTATTAACGTAAGAAATGCTTGGATTTGAAAAAAACACAGACGTGACTTTTAATGGTCAGAATATAATGGTGTTCCAGAAAGGTATTTATGACAGTACTTGCTAGTTGCTTTAAATATGTTACATCGCTTCGCATCAAGGCTGCCCATACTGGACGTTTCCAAGACCGCTCCGTGTGCTTATCGTGTGTTTTACAAAAGTTCACGTGCGATCGACGTGTTGAAATTGGCGGTTCGAGCCATTCTCCACTTCCCACCCTCCCTTAATGGATCTCACCGAGTGCAATAAAAGTAAAGTTTATTCATCATTCCCTTCATAGGCACAGTGTGACCATAACCACGATGTTTCCACTAAGTATGGCTAGTAAATTATATTCTCACACCTGACAAAAGTGGCTCCAATTTTGTACCTTAACATTTGATCAAGATAACTGCTGTGTATGAGAAGGTGTATGCATAATCACCATTTTATTCCAACAGCAAATGACACTAATTGAACCCCATGAGAATGATTCAAACATTCCCTCTTATTCCTTGGTGCACTACGGAAACAGAACATGGCTGTACTTCCTACACAGCGTAGAGCCATACGGATACGTTTCACTAGAGGCAGAGTTTATGGTGGAAAAGTCTAATATCGAGAGAGATGGGCCAGTGCCTGACACACTGCTATGAACACACAAGCTCCCGTGCGATTCCAGGGCACGGCTGACACAAGCAGTGAGTTACATCGAGACAGGTCCAAATTCCCCTCTCTTCACAAACATCCCCCTTGACTGAGAATTGCTCTTCAGGGATAATCTATTGGCCTAGCTGTGTTTGAGCTCGACACGGCTATCCCGAAAGAGGTAGCTCTTCCGTGTAATTCTCATACATCGAGCCGTGACAAACCTACAGCAAGTACATCCCCCTTGATTGACGTGGCATAGGAAGGTCTTATTCCAGCAGCGGAGTGACAACGCGCTGTAAATTAATTATAATAGTATGGTACATTGATGACATTTTGCCAACACTATCCCCTGATGATACTTAGCCTGCGGGGAGTGATTATTCGCCTTCTATATTGCAAACATGCGTGCAATGGTTCGAGTTACGGGTTCGTTTCAAATTTGTGTTGACATCGTCAAGTTATAAAAGCTTCATTGCCTCGAGGCAAATTTAGTTTTAACAATGCAGTGTTTATATTGTATCTGGTATACATATGCTGTGCCTGAAAGCTGAGCTTCTTTTTAAACTCTCATACGAACACGATGCGTATATTATACCGTAACATATGCCATAGTTTAGATAAAGGCGCAGCGCTGAAACTGCTTGCTCACGCCACTGTTGGCAGGAGGGCCCCCCACTCGAGGGAGTTCTAGAACGCCCCTCTGGAGATTAATTACCTCAATCCACCATCCCTCCATCCATTGTCAGAAACCGTTTAATCCTGTACAGGGTCGCGGTGAGCCGGAGCCTATCCCGGCAGACACAGGGCGCAAGGGAGGGCCATACGCAGGATGGGATGCCAGTCCATCACAGGACAGCGGGGGCACTCCAGTCCGCAGGCCAAGTAACCTACTCTTCCTCTCTGGTCAAACATCTCAGAAAAGGTGAGAGAAACATCTCACCACACGCAGTCTCTAACTGTGGTGAACCCACTTACATTGCTGGGTGAACACAGACGGGGAGTATGTAATAATAATAACAGCGATTTATAGAGCGCCTTTCACCCGAGGGTCCCAAAGCGCTGCAGTTTCCTCTCACAGTCCAAAGATATGCTGCCTAGGTTAATAGTCCTGACTAAAGTGCCCCCAGTGCGCTGGGATGTTGTCACCTGCTTAACCCTCCCCCGCCGGACAACTGTTGAAAAGAGCTACATAGCTCGACAGTCCAGACGCTGACCATCGTGCTTCGAAG
Source organism: Geotria australis (assembly GCA_036362915.1). Taxonomy (NCBI): domain Eukaryota; kingdom Metazoa; phylum Chordata; class Hyperoartia; order Petromyzontiformes; family Geotriidae; genus Geotria; species Geotria australis. The sequence goes on along the minus strand of JAZEWU010000034.1, from coordinate 836,785 downwards.
AATCGCAAAGAAGCAGAAGCTCAACAGTTCCTTCCAGCTTAAATACAAAAACTGACCGACTTAACATTTCCTCTTTAAGCAGTGAAAAATGTCCCTTCAACAATATTAAACGCATCAAGTGTCACTCCTCACTGTCTCAACACAAAGTTTAATCCCCTGCTCTCTGTCACCAAAAGATGTTCGTAAGCTGCGGTACTTGGAATGCACAAATGAAATGCGTGGCCCATGACTGCAAGCGACTTCCTACAGTGTCGCAAAACGAAACCCCACAGCCACATCCCACAGATCCTAAGGGTATGGGATACAGGTTATAATGTGCAGAGTTCATAACACTCCGGATCACTTCTCTGCCTTTGTGTATTCATTAAGAAGGGGCCTCATGTGGCGTGGTGACATCACTTGAATAGAAATATACTCATTCCTATTCGTGTACCATACGGATGGCCTTAGGTGGACAAAATAAGTTTTCGCTTCTACTTTTACGATTTCTGCTGCTGCTGCTCATGTTGTGCCTCACCGGCAAGCGAGTTACAACTAGAAAGAAACGCGCGGCATTATTGAAATACAGTATTCCATTCATCTATTTTCTAAACCGCTTGTCCTGGTGAGGGTCGCGGTGGCAGCAGTCCAAGGAGAGCGGACCAGACATCCCTTTCCTCAGCAACAGATTCCAGCTCTTGCTATGGGATTCCCAGGCGTTCCCAGGCCAGCCGAAGGATATAATCCCTCCAGCATGTCCTGGATCGGCCTCTATGTCTCGGCCCAGTGGGCCGCGCCTGGAATACCTCCCGAGGGAGCCTTCCAGGGGGAATCCTTACCAGATGCCCGAACCACCTCAGTATAATTTAACATATTATTTCACACAAAGCACTTTCCGCAAAAATCATTGCAGAAACCCGACGATTTCCCAACTTTTCCTGACGAGCGACGGTGATGCGGGAACAGTGATGTCGACGGTGACGACGCCGGCGGCACACGGAGAATCTGACGCCCGGGATGATGGGTTGAGAATCTGCCGGAGAGTGGCGCGCAAAAAGCGATGGTAACGCTCCTTGCTGGCGCCCCCTTACTGTGCGTCAGCCTCGAGGCGGTGCGCGGCGTGGTGCACCGCCCGTCGTGCAGTTCACTCACAAAGTATTTTTGTCACCGCGTGGTCTGTCACACCATGTGTCAAGATCGGGGAGGCGGGCGGGGGCAGTGAACTGTTGCTTGGCAGGAATCGCAGGGCTGGGCTTCAGCTGCCTGTCGGCGGCACTGGAGGGGTCACGGACACCGCTGAGACAAAATGCATTTTTAGTTTTTTATCCCAAGTAACAAACTGGCGGAATCCGGTCCTTTTACCAAAAAAATAAAAAATGGCATTAACGTGATTGTGAATAACTTGCATCCACAGCTTTGCTAGTGGGTCCAACGGTCATTTTGTTTAATGCATGCAGATTCATGTTTTCTTGACACAGGAAAATAGCCACCTTTATGAATGGTATGTTTAAAATGGAAATCGAATGCTGCTGAGGTGTAATGGTCATCACACTGGAAATTGTAACTGCTGTGGGTTCGCTCTCCGGTGTGCTGAAGAAGTAAATAATTTGCACTAATTGGCTGTGTCGGGTGGAGGCAGGTTTACGAGACTTATTTTTTCCGTGACCTAACCCATGAAAAGGGTTCTAACTATGAACACTGGACTTACAATACAGAGGTCACTACTGTGCAAGTGCAATGTATATAAGCTACAATCCAACGTAACAGAACAGGCTGCTGTCGAAAACATATCCAGTAATGCAATTGTGAGATCGGAATCAATTATGGGCACTTATGTATGAGAAGGGAAGAGAGGGGGAGGATCTAATTTGTAAACATTTGCCACGGCTTCACAATCCCGTTTAAAATTATACAGTGTTGAAATGATAGCAATCACTTACAGTGACGCACAGAATGCAGTGCACTAACAACTATGCCAGACACTATCACTCACATGCAAATACTCTCAATGTGTGCGTGGTGCCTAAAGGCAGGCGGTGGAAAGCACTGATTTGGCAAGCACCGTCTTGGGACACTGGAAAGTGTGCTGCTGTTGGCTTCCTTCCAAACATTTACACTGAGCTAGAGACAAACCATGGCCTAATTTGTTGACAACTCGTATAAAACAGCCAACAGATGAGATACTGTGCCAATCGTGCAGCCGTGATTTATACTGTCCAGTGTTAACCTGGTTATTGTGGTGACCCACGTCACCCTCGCAAACGAGAGTGTGACAATCTGACAATGGAGTCGGTGTGTATTATCTCTTGAGTTCTCACCAGCTTAAACAAAATGAACTGAAACCTAATCAGAAATCACTGGACCTACTTACCGCTGACCGTCATCATCATAATATTGCGATGTTGAAGGCCTCCCACCGTGGTGGGTAGCGCTGCCGCCTCACAGCAAGAAGGGCCCGGGTTCGAATCTTGGCTCGGGTTCCTTTCTGTGGGGAGTTTGCATGTTCTCCCCGTGGCCGCTTGGGTTTTCGCCGGGCACTCCGGTTTTCTCCCACAGTCCTAAGACGTGTTGCCGCATAAGAGTTGGTCTGCGGACTAAATTGCTCCAGGTGCTCTGTGATGGACTGGCGTCCTATCCTGGGTATACCCTTGCCTTGTGCCCTGTGTCTGCCGGGATGGGCTCCGGCTAATCGCAACCCTGTACAGGAATAAACGGTTTCTGACAATGATGATGATGTAGAGTAATAGTAATGCCTTGAGCCTGTCTAACAAAAACACTGCAGCTCTGGTCTCTACGTCTCTGGCCTCTCTATGTGCTGTGAAGAAGGACCATTGCCCAAAATGTCACCTATTATGTACGTTTTCTTTTTAAAGCGGTGTTATTGACAAATGTGTTGAGGTTTTTTTCTTAGACTTGTGCACCGCTGCCAATGCAGAATTACCAAATAATGTGTTGCCCTGTGTACGTTCTCTAACCCATGTGTGTCACTTTTAGTCTCTCTATATAATTACAAGAACACATCTCTCCATGCTTCTCTGTGTATCCTTCATTTGTGTGTGTGTGTGTGTTTGGTAATGACCACGTTTATGAAGCATATATCATAGCAAGTGGCCCACGCTGATTAAAACAATTCTTCTTTAGGCACAATATTATGATTAACTGCAAATTGGCCGATCTCGGGAAATCAGCGATGTATTTTAGTATTTAACAGTTGTTGGCATTACAATTAGAGCATTACACTGCCCTAGTAAGTGGTGAACAGTAAATATGGTTAACAGTAATTACGGAAAATATGCCAGGGTTGATTGTGAAATGCAGGAATAATGCATACACACTCTCTGACGAGCCTGGGATAAATGTAGAGGGAGTCTCCCCTGCAGAGATGATGCAATTAAATCATATCTCACATAGGTGCTCGACACACTGCGGCATTGCAAGACCTCCAGAGATAGGGATTATGGGAATGCGGTTTCATCCACCAGTCATTAGCTGATGATGATGACAGCATAGTCAGTGTTTTACCCTTTGTCAATCCACTGTGGATTAAAGGCCTTCTATGCTTGGCCTGTCGTTGGGATTGTTTGACTATACTTCTCCCCGTATGACCAATGCGACGCGGACCAGTTCAGGTATTACTCGCAGCGGTGGCCACTGAACATACAAGGTGCAGAAAATGTCGCTTTACCGAGAATACTGAAATCACTCGGTGGGAAATTAAATTTACTCGTTATTAAATAAATCGTTTAAAGTGTCCTCGATCGTGTTCAACAGATGTTATATCTTTGGACCAATGAACAACGTTCAGAGGGACACGGTTCTTTATTCCACGTCTCGAACTCTTGACGAATCAAATAATTATTCTCGGTGAAGCGACTTATTCCGCACTCTGTATAGATTAATAATAACAGCATTTATAGAGCGCCTTTCACCCGAGGGTCACACAGCGCTGCACAAGGCCGTGGAGAGAACGGCATGTCAGCAACATCAGGACAGATAAACTGAGAGTCAAGCAATCGCGATAAATTATAGAACATAGATCATAAAGACAGCAGAAAAATCATAACAATAACAACAGCAACCACAGAGAGCCTTCCACCCGAGGGCCACAAAGCGCCGCACAGGGCGGCGGAGAGAACGACAAACCAACAACGACAGAGAACGGTAATCAGACAGCGTTGAGCCGCAAAGTGGTCCTAGCACGACGGCTTGAAGGCTTTACGGAACAAGTACGTTTTAGGACGAGATTTGAAGATGTTCAAAGACTCCGCTGAACGAATTTCCAATGGAAGAGCATTCCAGAGTCTTGGAGCAACGCGCGAGAAGGCTCTGTCTCCCATCGAATGGAGGTGCGACCTGGGAACATGCAGCGAGCGAGTATTGGAGGATCGTAGTTGTCGTGTTGAGGAGGGTGCCTGAGGAAGGTCACGGATGTATGTCGGAGCTGATGGGACATTGGAGTGTGAGAAGAATTTGGAGGGAAGAATATGCAGATTATAATCTTTATAACGAGCAGGTATGTATTGTTCAAGGTTATTTTGCCTTTTTGTTTCTTTCTGAATAAGTGAGGCGTTGACTCGTGACGAGCCTCCACTGATCACACTTGTCAGTGGTCTTCGCCCTGGGCAGGAATCGCAGTCTCGTCTCCCGTGTTCATAGCTCAGTGTGCGAACCACTGATCCGTTGCCCTCCCTCTGTATGATGCTGTGCACACAAACTAAAGAGATGCTTTGCTATTTTGTGTTTATGGCAACGTGTGCCATCATATGGGACATGGACAGCAGAATGTCTATCCAGCGGTACCACGCACCCCTTCTCACAGAACGAAGGGCCTGCCCGAAGCGGTTCTATTCCCACCTCGGGTGCCTTGCTGTGTACAGTTTGTGTTCTCCCCCCCTGCTCTTTATGTGTGATTTGATGATGATGATGACAGGAGGCCTGAGTTGGATGCACGTCACTGTGTGGCTTGTAAATTGAGGCCCATGAGACGGAAAGATCAGGGCAGCAATCTACTCATAGAGAACGAACATCAGTGCTGCAGTCAGCACAGTTTGCACAATTATTCAAATTAAACTTGTACGGTAGCTTGTCGTTATAAGGAGCAATTTGTCACAAGGTGAAAAACTTCTAAGACAAAATATGCACGAAACTCCGCATTTTGCCGCATCCCCTGCAGCCTCGACTATTGGCCGTAATGAAGCTAAACTGGCATTTAAATTAATAACAAAAGACTACTTTGACATTCTCAATTTTCATCCGGATGAAACGATAGCGAGAGGAAATTGGATGAAAAAAGTTTTGCAATCTCCATTGCTACAGTAGACATTATTCCGCACAGACTCTCATCGCCTCTCACAGGGTAAGGCCGTGGCCACTTCAATTTATGGGGTAGCGCTCCGAACTGCCATGCCACCTCCGAAGAACTTCCATCCCCTGGATGAAATCTAATGAAAATATTTCAGCTCTAAGCTCTGGGCCATTTCAAAGTTTCCAGCCATTATAAATCACACAACTAGCCAAAGCGCTGCTCACAAATGCAGCATTCAACTCACTTTCGTCAAGGTTATACAACCGATAAATAAGGGGTCCTTTTTTGTGAAATGGCAAAGGAATTAACCGATTCTGTGCTAAAACACGGTAACCGTAGCCGAGCAAAAAGGCTTTATAGTGAATGTTTAATTTGACAGAATGAATTGGTGACCTCTGCATTTTAAGTTCAATCTGCTAACTTTTACCATCATAAACAGAGCATCATTATTATTTTCTTATTCTTGTACCTGAGGACGAAACGAGCAATTATACACTGCAACTAATTCAGACGCATGCTTTTTGCAATGTTTTAAAAATATCTAATCTTACCACCACCTCCGGGGATTTGCAATATTCGTGGAATTAGGCGAGCATTAACATAGGCATTCCCAAAAAAAAACCCTCATGTGCCACCCTAATGATGCCCGATAGAAAAAATACATGAACACCACTTCCAACTGTGACCATCTGGAGAAGAATGTCATGTTGGGATTGACCAAACGCGGCTCCTATGACACTGTGCAATTACGCGTAACGATCACTTAAAATACCTTCTGAGCAGTTCCATTAATAGTGAGGCTGTATTAACATTTGCCGGAAATATCCATCGGAAAGTACAAACATTGTGCAAACAACCCACCATTGTCAGTAATTATATGAAGATCAGTCATTCCGAGCAAAGGGAAATAATAATAATAATAACGTTTCCGCCTCCTCCTTAAATCATACCTGCTTTTAGTTTTGTTCAAAATTGCCATTTGTCGCCCCATCGGAATGGAGAGTGCTCCCGTTAATGGTTTCTGTAATAGTCGCGTCCAGGACTATTCACTATTTATACGCCGGGCATGGTAGTGCATTTGTGTAATCCAAACCGCTTAGCTACCAGGACAAAACCCCCACGTGGGTTTATAAAACCCATCTGTACAGACCTTTAAGCATTCTGTTTATAATGTATACATGCGGTTTTTTTTTTCTGCAAGTGCTCCAGCCTCCTCTCACGTGCATCGCGGCACTCTAAATGTGTAAACTGACAAACACATTTGTTAAATTTTAAAACTGTTCTTGACACTCAAAGCTGCTATCCTGGGCAGTTCGCTGATTATACGTCAACAGATATCAGAATTAAAAAATAACTACCCCACGGATTTTTAATTGGTGGTGTGTGTTTTGGCATATGCAAGGCACTTACACGAAACTTGAGATTTGTATCGGTGAAGAAAGCTCAAAGCGAAATGTGTAAACATTCCACGTGACGTTACACATCAATGTCTGCATTAATTGGCAAAAAATACATCTTGTGAATATGTGATATATTAAATTAGACCAAAATATGGTTTCAACACCGTATTGTGTTTATCTTCGCAAAATGTTACAAATATATATGTTTGTTTCTTACACAACACAAGCCGTTGTCACAGATAGGCAAAATGAGCACCCTACAATTCTGACAGAGTTCTACGCCACCTGACATAAGGTGACCGCGTAAGCCGAGAGAGCGCTGGAATAAATTCACAGGATGTGTCTGATACTGTTTAGCCATTCCTTTAAAAAGACTCGAAACATGATTTGGTGATGCCTCTGCATTGGCAGTGGTGCAAAGGCACTTTGTAACAAATACCTCAATGATTTTCTGAACAACACTGTGGCCTTGAAACATGAAGAAAATACATCGTGGGCGACGTTTAGGGCAATGGCCCTTCTTTGGAGCACATTTTCTGCGAAAAACTTGGACTGACTGCAGCATAAATCCAGCTCACATCCGCTTCGGGCTATTCAAAAAGCGTAGTGAAATTAATATTAAAAGCGTTTTGTTTATTTCATCAACATAAACAATTTAGCCAGTTACACATTGATAAATGTGTCTGCAGATTTTGATTTCAGTCGCCTTCAGCTCAGAAGGGAATCTTTGTAAATGTCTTCAATGTGTCGTGTATCGGGTTATACGCTGAAAACAAGTGAAGTATTGAATCCGTCGGAGCAGTGGTTCATCTTGACACATTTACCCTGTTTTTAAACAAATCGCTTTGTAATTGAATCACTTTTTTCCTGGTGTCCCCAATTAAATTGTGGAAACGTAAGCCACCACCAGGGTTCCTTATTCATCACTGCCATTTCATACAAACGTGAAAGTTTAAAGAATTGGAGGAATCCTCAAAGGTATGAAAATGAGCCAGATTGCTAGCTGAAGAAAACCCTGAGCTAAAAAATTAAACTCAATGTTAATACCGATGCACCTATCAATAACAACCTAAAACAACACGTTTAGCATTCTGTTGCAATGACTTCTGGTGCATCGGAGAATTTGAGCCCAATTAAAATTTACAGTTTATTTTTCGTGAGTAGGGCGAGGATTCAGAAGATGCACGTTCTATTTTCAGGGATCGAAGAATATGAGACAAGAGTGTAATAAGCCACAGGCTGCTGCTCATATTTATAAACAAAAAACAATTATGTTTAACAAGAGGGGGACATGCATTTGTGCTTGTAGCAGATTGTATCTGAAGCTAATTACACACTTTTCCTCTTATTATTTAGCAGATGTGAGTGCATCATTACTCAGCAGTAGAGCGAGCAGCTTGCAACCCGAGTCGTGCGAGTTCAACTCCTGGATGGGGATTGACTCCCAGCCGATCATCTCACCACGGTTGGTTGTATGAGTACCATTTTGTGGGTAAGTCCAGAGTGGTTGTCTTACGGATGAACTCGGCCCCGACATAATAATGTTGAATTCCCCGCACTTGCTCAGGGCTGTAAACTGTAGATAAACTCTGCCTGAATACTCATTAAATAAAAAATCACTTTGGCTTTCTAAATGTATCACTAATTGAACTGTCACACAGCACTCTATCCAATACCTTCGTCAATAAAAGCAGGCAAGATCACCTCCATGGCTTACACTTTGAATTCTGTCATTAAGAAGTATAAAGTGAAGAGATTTAATTGGCTATGGGATATAAGACACACACACCTATGTTACTTGAGCAGCTGTCAAAGCATTCCCACTAGTTTGTCTAAAAAATAGACGGTCCCATTTACGACCTGCCAATTTGCATAAAGATGACATTGCTTAATAGAATTGACCTTTATAATGATCAACTAATTTTACAAAGTAATGACCGTTCACACTTTTCTATCACAGTTTTGTTTTATCAATCTAGAGCAGCAAAAAAAGCATGTTCCCTGTTAGAAAACTATTTCCATAACGGTGGAGTGGTGGCACACCGTGTTGCTTATTAACCTACGAACCTAGCAGAGTTTGACTCCCAGACAAGGTTAACATCAGTGGTATACATAGAAAAGTGACCTTTGTTAAGGTTTCCTGAAACACAGCACTTGCCATTTCACAAATCTCAATTCATAATTCATCTGAAAGTTTGTTCGTGATGGAAAGTGGCACTTAGTGCAAGCAATGTTTGAGCAATCAAGTTAACAAGTAGAAAGGGGTGTTTGACAAATGAATCATGTGAAATACCACAATTAGCCCAATCTTTGACTATGAATACAAAAATACTGGGTTGTCTGTAGCCACGGAAAATATAATGGGATCGCGAGCACGCTTGCAAAAATGTTTTATTCTCTCTCATTCCTGTAACATGTAAAAAACAGGGAGAAAGTAATTAACAGCATGTGAGAGGGAGAGAGAGTAACAGAAAGAGAGAGAGCTAGGTAGAGAGAGAGAGGTGTACGTAGGCGGCAGAGGTTTAGCTTTTAAGGAAAAAAGCTAATTGGGGAAATATAATAATGTGACCTGTAAAATATTCTATCAGCAGTTGAGTTTGGTTTCCTACGCTACTTTAACTGTTATATGAACTAATGAGATTTACACTAGATGGAGAAAAACATATTACAACGGCTCATTATTATTTCCTTATTAGGCATTATGGTTTTACGCAGTAGACTTCCTTCAGCTCAGCATGAGTTGACCGAGGCAGCTGTAAGGTGCGAGCTAACTCGTCTCAAGCGTTGTGCGTTATATTAACGATACCGCGTCGAGGCAGTGTTCTCACAACTAACCTAACCAGTCACCGCACCACCACACTAATTCACGCAAACCCTTTAGTCTCTTTCCTTGCCTCCTCTGTCCTGCCGCCCAACATCGGGAGAGACACCACCGCTCGACAGCATTATCTGTCACTCGCTGCAGCTCTCTGCTCGGCGGCGTGTCCTCGCATCGCAGGTTGTCGGACGATTAAAAATTGGATGGTTGCTCTTCCGAGCTGTTCTTTCTCGGGATGGCCGTGTTGAGCGATCTCCCTCTCTCTCTCGCGACGTTTCGCCTCCCAAGTTGGAAGCATCATTTAACATTGTATTCGGTTTTACACAAAACACGTTTTTATTCATGCGATTAAATGGGCCACCACACCGTGTGAGGATTCTCTCGCATGGTGGCCACGCCATGACCTATGGCGATGCTGCAACCGTGACACGATCAATGGTCGGATGGGCATCTTCGGTGTCAAGAAGGCCAGCCGTGAATCACGAAACGTGAAACACGTCCGGTTTTCGACAAACACAGCCCCGTCATTCCGCCAAGTTGTGCGGGAACGACGGGCACAACAGCTCCGGATTGTGGGGGCCTTTCCATCTGATGGCGCGATGCCGAGAGCGTAATTGCAACGATAATTGGCACAAGGCACGCGAGCAAAGTAAACTAATGTATTCGTATATTAGAAGTAACAGCACAAATGTGGATCACAAGCTGAGGTGTCTTATCTTTCAATAGCACTGATGTAAGACGGGCCCCCGCAACGCTTATTCCAGTGTAGCTCAGAAGACACACGAGAACATGTCGACATCAAAGCAGGGCCACCCTCTCACTCCGCTCGCCATACAAAACGACGAACAATTCCATGCATGGAAATTATTCCTTTTACCGCCATGAAATTATTGATCTCATCAGCTTGAATTCACTCATCCCTCCATAACGGTATTGTTGTACCCTCACGGGGCCTGTTTGCTCTGGTCCCTAGTGTGCTCTTTGAAAAATTTGAATTCCTTTATTGGATATTAAAAGCATTCCCTTGCTATTGCAGCCTGATATCTAATTTAAATAAACATATAGCTTAGCTCAGATTGCTCGCATTAGGCGCCAGGGAAACACTCAGCCACAGAATTGTAAAGCAGTACAGAGGGAATTCATTACAGGGGGCTTATTAAATTTAATTTCACATTGCTTATGCTTTACATGGAAAATGCAGTACGTAAGTATGTTCCCTATGTATAAGGCAAATTATTTCTCATTGGTACGGTTAGAAAATAACAACAATGGCGTTAGCACATTATCAGCTGCGATATATCCACTGCTGGATGGAGGCCTCCCAATGTCATTGGCATCTCTTGCACGGTCTTGGAACGTGACTATCCATCCCTTGCAGTCTCTGGGCACGTCCCTCCTTTGAAGACTGCAACGGGAACTACACGGGAAGGATTTCCCTCTGAATTAAAGCCGGGTCACTGTAGCATCATGATTATTATAATAAAGGTTTTCCAGTAAACGTGAGCTTACTGTTCCAGGCAATAACACTTTATGCAGTCAAGTGGCATTTTTCTTACGTCAGGTGACGCACACACAGAGATGCTCCGACGCCCAGCGGCTTCCGCAAAACAAATATGAGCACGTTACCCTCACTGCTCCCTCACCCTGACATCACCCGTATCCTCATGCATGACGGAAACCACATCAATATACACACATCTCTGCGGTATTTCAAAAAATGCACTGCTGGCGTACAGTGTGTGTCTATGCTTATTTTGTCGGGAGGCTGCCCGAAACGTCACCTGCTATTTATATTTTATTTTGGGCCAGTGTTATTGACAAATGTATTGAGGGTTTCTCAATGTGTGTTAATGTGATTTGATGCTGCATGCAGATAATAATAATAATAATTTCAATTTATATAGCGCCTTTCACCCGAGGGTCACAAAGCGCTGCACAAGGGCCGCGAAGAGGACGGCATGTCAACAACGAAAGAAAAAAAAACCAATAAAAACCAAAGCAACAGAAAACAAATGATCAAGGCTACTTCGAATATACTGAAAGGTCGTGAAACTGGCAGATGCTTTCAATGGTAATGTTTCGCGTAATCACCACCGTGGGCGATTTCATTTGAATAACGCCATCGCTTAGCGGTTTGACGTTGGCAGTTTGAATAATTCTAAAGCAGAATATGTTATATCTCTTGTGCTCAACTCTACAGCGTATTTAGGAATATTGTTGGTGTTATAATAAGGTCCTCAATTTTTTCACAATGAAACCTGATTTTGTTTTGACCATGTATGCAACAAAGCTTTAATGCAACTAGGATTGAACTAGATCAGAACGGGGAAGGAAAATATATTACATTTCTATAACATATATCTCAAAGCATAAAGATTATCTTGGCAGATTTATAATATTTCTAAATGCGTGTTATGCATTTCAAAGTTGAATTTTTTAACCTTTTTAAAGAATGCAAACGCATGATAAGCCGGGTGTAATAAACAATATCGTATTGACGCCGGTGATAAAGGATTCACTGCTTTCTGATGAGCGGACATGCACTTGAAGAATGTTTGCTTTGAAAGTCCAGTGAATTGTGCCATCTGTGGATTTTTTATTGAAATTGCTGTTTAGTTCAACAATATCGCACGCATTTTACTAACATGTTAAATGCGAGTCACGCAAAGCAATGTCGCAATGTATACATTAACTTAAAATAATAGCATTTATTAAATCACTCATGCAGTAATTTCTGTGCATGAGCTGCCTCTTCAAAATATTCCCATACCAAGGTTAGAAGAGGTAAGCGGTTACGTGTATGTGTGTGGTGGTCAGCGAGCCTTCGACACTCTGCGTGGCCTCAAGGGGCACCTGGCCTGGCACAGGCGCCGTCACCACCACTTAGCGGCGAACGGCGGTTGTTGTTGCTGTTGTGGTTGTGCGGGTGAACATTTCACCCTGTGCGCAATTGTGTCTGGTTTTGTGTCCGTGCCTCTGACTGTGTGCGCATGTCAAACGTGACAGCATTCTTTTCTGTTATGATCCAAGTCCACAATCTCTTGGCTGAGATTACTTTTTCAGGTGAAAGGTTAAGAGGTCACGGTTACAATGTTTCCAAGACCATTCACACAGTCGGGCTTTATCGGGTCGAGAGAGCAGCTTTCACAAACTCTGTTGCTAGCGACACAAATTGCCCAGGTTTTTCTGACAAGAATCATGGCCAACCGTAGAGTTTCCATTTTGGTATGTTTGCAAATGCAGCAACTCTGAAACACTTTTGTAGTTTTCACGAAACTATATTTTGTGTAGGGGGAACGGTGGCGCGGTGAGTAGCGCTGCCGCCTCACAGCAAGAAGCGCCCGGGTTCGAATCTCGACTCGGGTGCCTTTCTGTGTGGAATTTGCATGTTCTCCCCGTGTCCGCGTGGGTTTTCGCCGGGCACTCCGGTTTCCTCCCACCGTCCAAAGACATGCTGCCAGGTTAATTGGCATACTGACTAAATTTCCCCAGGCGCCCTGCGATGGACTGGGCAGGAATCGCAGTCTCGTCTCCCGTGTTCATAGCTCAGTGTGCGAACCACTCATCCATTGCCCTCCCTCTGTATGGTGCTGTGCACACAAACTAAAGAGATGCTTTGCTATTTTCCACCCACAGTCCAAAAACATGCTGCTGCATAGGCTAATTGGCTTGCAGACTAAATTGCCCTCAGTGCCCTGTGATGGACTGGCGTCCCATCCTGGGTATAGCCTTTTCTTGCGCCCTGTGCCTGCCGGGATAGGCTCTGGTTTCTGACAATGGATGGATGGATGTTTTGTGTATTGTAAGGGACAGGAATTTAGATATATTTCAAACACTAGCTATGGTCTAGCTTAGTCATTGCCTATACTGTACGTTATTATAATTGTAAAATGTACAATTTACGTATGTATACCGAATACAATTGTAAAAAAACAATATTTATATCATGTCGCTTAAAACAAACGTTGTGTTCATGCGGTCATCTTTACAAGTCACAGAGCCAGCCTCCCCATTCCAGTCGGACACACGAGTTTCTCCTAACGCCAATGCCAATGAATGAACACTTGCAACCGTCTTTGCAAAGCATTAAAAAGTCACACTATTTTTCTAGTTTGACTCCAGTAACAAGTCAGAAATCAAACGCTCCCCCGGCATTTGTAAAGTGGTTAATTAGGGCTGCCACCAGCAAGGGGTCCTTAGTGTGCCACAAACATGTTTACGTGATGCTTCAAGATTTCTTATTCCAAGAAATATGTTTACACCCAAAGATACTTTAAAGTTTGCCAAAGGCTTTACCGGAATTTGCATAATTGGCAAAAAAAAGTTGCCAAAGTATTTGGCCCCTTCTTTTCTGTGCACACATTAATTCCCGGTGTAATCAAACTGAAACTCGACAAGTCTTTGCACAAATGCTAACGTACCTGGCTGACTGCTCCCCTCTCTCTGCGGTTTCCTCGTGCCTCCGTGTCTCGTCCATGACCAGGCATGGAAATTTGTGCCCGTTGTAAATTGTATTATTCTTTTTTTTATATATATAAACGGGGCGGCACGGTGGCGTAGTGGGTAGCGCTTCCGCCTCACAGCAAGAAGGTCCCGGGTTCGAATCTCGGCTCGGGGTGCCTTTCTGT
>JAZEWU010000034.1:809640-822234 GCA_036362915.1 Geotria australis | reverse complement strand
GCCGCTCTAATAAATCATTTGGAGGGAGCATCTTGCTATAACAATAACACGATTTGGATTCTCATTAAATGTAAACATAAGTACAGATAACATGTGTAATATTCGCAGATAAAAGCTGTATTAGTTCTCACTGCCATTCCTGCAGTCCTCCAAAAGTTTAAAGTACACTCCTTAATTGGTCATTGGCCTTTTACAATCACCACACATATTGGGTGGCAGCTTATTTAAAATAGCACGTGAGCAAATTCGCTGCTGCAATGCCCGGCTGCTTGTGCATTACGAGTGGGTGAACCCAATAATGTGAAATGCATTATTAAAACAATTCCTAATGCCAAATAAGAGCATAGGAAGGACACTTTGAGCAGCTTTGACGACCCTGCGTTTTCAATGCGTGACCGTTGCGTGGAATTCAGATCACGAGTGGGCAATGATTGGGTCTGAAACGTGGCGCACACGCAGAGTCCAGCACATTTCAAACCATCAACAAACTCACCATAGGATGTTCATGCAAACGAAGCTACAGTGGATAAACCGGATAAGCCACTGCTTGCCAGCTGCCACACGCGACATACTCACGCACAGACGCGCTGAGCTTGACAGATTTCAGTTAAAGGCGTACTAATAACATTTGCTATACCACGGCTGTATGGGAAACTATTTGATGTTAATGTAGTGAAAAATGAAACAATGTGAAATGTTGTACGACGATATTCTTTTGAATCGTAACCTATGATGAGTCTAATTCTTGCATAAAGACGTAGATTATCTGCGGCTTCTATCCTTCTCTTCTAATAGACGTTGGGTATTTTATTTGGTAATAATGTTAGTGTCGCTTTAAGAAAGACGGAGATTACTGTATGCGTTTTTCGGTTGTATATTTCCAAAGTGCGGGCCGACGTTTTCAATCATAATAAAAGCACTTAGAGAAATTGCTTCCATTGTTCCTGCAATAATTTATGGTCAATTTCGGCCCCGTTCTCATTACATTTTGGTTGAAACGCAACCGAAAGAATCCATCTTGGCAGCTGTCAGACAGATGCACTGGTTTCTCATAAAGCACTTTATCAGTGAATGTTCTCTACCAAACAATGCGTGATATACCGCTACTGACATAAGTCATAGGGTATGAGCACGTAGGATATGTACGTCGGTTCGACATTTCAAAGATATTCGAGTTTTCTTTGTTTAAGAAAAAACATGATATGGCCTGCGGTCTAAATTGCCCCCGGTGCCTTGTGATGGACTGGCGTCCCATCCGGGATATAGCCCTGCCTTGCGCCCTGTATCTGCCGGGGTAGGCTCCGGCTCACCGCAACCTTGTAGAGGATTAACGGGTTTCTGCCAATGAGATGAGATTAGATAATAAACCACCCCCCGCCAAATTGAACAAAAACAACTCAGCAATGATCATGGACTGATTCCCCAAAGATCCGCCGATATTCTTCCAAACACCCATCAATCAAAGCTGGCCCTGTGCACTGTATCTGTGGTCTCACCACCGAGTGCTGGAGTCACCTTGACATGGCCCGTATACAGGCAAATGGCCAGAAAGCTGTCAAACAGAAAACCCCCGAGTCAGCCTCGGTGGGCGTTCCCACGCGAAAGCCTCGCGTCCTGCCCTTGCGTCCCCCACGGCCCACACACTACTCACGGGCATCTCTGGGGAAAGACAGCTTGGCTGGAAATTGGTCTCCAAAACTTCGCAGGTAAGTTAGTTGTGTTTCGAGACATTTTTTTTTTTAAACGGCTGCGTTTGTTTACGTTTGAAGTGTTACGACGGAGGTTTTCACGGCTATATTCGTGACGGTTGCTCGTCAAGGCTGCTGTTTTCGGGATAGCCGTGACGTTTCGCCTCGCACGTTGGAAGCAACATCAGGCTTCCAACGTGGCAGCTTTGAAGAGGAACCATCTGAAATGTTGTCAAGTGTCGTGAGATGAAACTTTTAACGAATCGAACAGCACGTCCGTCCATGGTGCGTTATCGATGACATGCAAATGGAAATGTGGTTAAGTGTCAGATTGTGTGCTCTGTGCTGCAGCAGCCTGTCACGATGCTAGGTTGACATATCACCTGTACAGTGTGTTGATTTTTAGCGTAACATTGACATTTAAAGTCGATTGTAATTTAACTAGAACAAATTTGACCGGTTAAACAAAGTTTAATAGAATCATCGATGTTAAGTTGAATATGTAATTGTATAGTGTTAACGGGGAGGGGAAAGGGAACATTCTTTTGGTTGTTTTATCAGCTTTGTGCGACTGCACTTAGAGTGGAATGTGGCTCGTTTAATAGTGTCATCGGTATATTAGGACGTTTTGTGTACGTGCTTCTGATTATGCTTTAGTGTACAGTACTCTACTTGTACTCCGTCAGTAAACAAATAACCAAGATTCAACATAACATAGGAACACGTTCACAGAGTATTGTGATAACGTTTGACAGTGTGAAGGTGTCGTGCTAAACAGGTAGCTGTCGTGTGTTTCTCGAAACTCTGAGCAATTGTCTTTTTCTAAGATGCAAATGTAGTTTGAAATGATGGTCTGTCAATGCTTCAACAAATGTCATTCAGCTTGAGTAGGTTGGAAGGAAGGGAGCTCTTGAATCGTTTCCTTTAATAATAGTAAGGCGTCTTAAGTTTGACACTATCGATTTGTGAAGTAACTAACAATGGCTTTGCCAATGAACAGATGTGTGACTTTCAAAAAGCTACTGTAAACAGGACGGCCCTTAGAAGAGACACGCCGTGTAAATTCTGGTTCTACAGGTTAATCAACAAGCTTGCTAAATGTCACAAAGTGGCTATTGAGATTCTAGGCGAACATACATTTGTCAATGCAACTCTAAGTGTCATTTAAAAAGGATACATTCATAACTGAGATGTTTATTGTTTGCTAGTCAACACACAGTTTGATGGTTGCGCTTCAGAGCTGTTTTTTCGGGATAGCCGATTTTCTTTCTGGACAGCCGTGTCGAGCGATCTCCCTCTCTCTCCCTCGTCGCGGCTATCCCGAAAAGAACAGCTGTGAAAAGCAACCATCATGAATGGAGCCGTGAAAATCTACATCGGTCCAAAGCACACTGTGTAATCATCAAACGGCATGGTCAGTCAACGTGTGGATCGAGGTGTCGCCGGGCCACCGCCATCCCTCACGGGCCTGGCATGAGAATGAGAATCCAGTCAGCAGCTCCTGACCATCTCCCGTCATGGCGACCACCTCGCGGCCGCTTCCCGTCACTCGGCTCCCACTCCGTCATTATCACTGACCATAGGCCATCATCCCGGCGCTACTTCTCTTCAACAGTTTGAATCACGTCTCTAGCTGATGTATCTTCTCTAAGACACTCCTCACTCGTTCCTTTCAGTGTCTGCCTCGCAGTGCAATTCCGTTGGTGCATCGCCCTGTTCCTTCTCTGCGTACGTTTACGTTTGTTCTCCGTTTTGTTGTTAATGACCAAGGTTTTTCTGAACCGTAGAATAGCAGGTTCGAATCACGGCTCGGGTGCCTTTCTGTTTGGAGTTTGCATGTTCTCCCCGTTTCCGCGTGTGCTTTCGCCTCCCACATACCAAAGACATGCTGCTGCAGAGGTTAATCGGCCTGCGAACTAAATGGCCCCCGGTGCCCTGTGATGGACTTTCGTCCGATCCTGGGTATAGCCCTGCCTTGCGCTCTGTGTTTGCCGGGATAGGCTCCGGCTCACCGCAACCCTGTGCAGGGTTAAGCAGTTTCTGAGAATGATTGGTTGGTTGGTTCGAATAGCAGGCGCTTCCTACACACAAAAAAAACTACATTTTTCTTTAGACTCCTTGCTATTTTACTTTCATTATCAAGTTCAGCTTTACACAAAGCTCTCCACCCTGCCACCAGCCAGTCTCTTTGTGTTATCATGTTGATTCCGGTCTGCCTTCAATTGCTCTCCGAGGTACAAATAATGTGCTGTATTTTCCAGTTGTTTCCCTCTGAGAGACATCTAGAATTACACAGCGAGTGTGCTGTCCTGCTGGGAAATAACTGCAAATGTTAAAATAACTCAATAAAGTAGGCAGAAGATTATAGTGCAGAATTAATGAGCACAACAAATGTCACGAACAAAACAAATTCGTCTGTGTTTTTTATCTACGGAAAAATGGGTGCTTAAATTATTAACTCCAAATAGAGGTACATTGTGTTTCATAACAGAGCGATATATAGGAATGTCAGCTGAAATATGTTATCAGTTCTGCTGAGCATGATAAATTGAAGGTACTGTAGTTAAATGGTTTGCATGTATGGTCGTATTGTTGTTTGACTGTGGGCAATTTATGGTAGAGCTAAATATGAGGGATTTAAATGTTTTCTCTGACATACAAAAAGTGTCCCCAAATGGAAACCAAATTACGGAATTGGACATGTATAAAAGCAACAACAAACAGCGCAATAACACATTTCACCGACGTAAATGTTAACTTAAATGTTGTTTTAACTTGTTCTTCTTCTTCTTTGCGATTCTTCGAAGCACGATGGTCAGCTTCTGGACATCGTTGTCTTTCAGCTTGGCCTCGAATTGTTTGGTAGAATTCGCAGGCAATACCAAGTATTACCTGACAGGGATCGCGACGTGAACGCTTCTACCTTGACCCCCGTTTTAACTTGTTACACACAAACGACATTAATACGCTACTTTTTATATTTCCACGCAGGGGGAAGTGGAAATGGATGACGCACATTCGGGGCAATTGGCTTCAAAGAAGCCGTGGCAACATCGATCCGAATTCCTGCCATCTGCGGGGAGATGTCAACATCGAGGACCCTCTGGAGGAGAATCATCTGACGACGGCTCCCCGACCAAACAACGACAGAGCTGGCAAGTCAGAGGGAGCAACGACGCGAGCGCCCAGTGTCCCAAGGCCGAGTCGAGGCGCAATTCTGCAGGTTTACCAGCTCCTCGTAAACCCTCGGCTGACTTTCTCAATGCCAGACGACTGATGGAGCCGTCACCCAGATTGCACCACGTGGCCGGCAACAGGTTGGAGAACGACAGTAGTCATCTACCCACCGTGGGAAATCCTGGCAAACGTTTCGAAATACCCGATCGCCGCTACTTTAGTCTGGACAGAACTAAGAACCGGTTGAAAGGGCACGTTCTGCTTCCGTCGCAAAGCCAGGTGGAACGGGACACGACCAGCCTGCTGGCTCTCAGGAAGCTAACGCTTCACGACGACGAGAGCCGGAGCTCGCCCAGCCAGCAACACCGCGTAAACAGCGACAGGACAGAGCAGGCCTCGGAGCGGGGAGCTGAGAGAGAGCCTCCAAACGGTTATCGACAAGGTATGGAACAAAAAAACAACACTATTGTAAAGCACATTTTTTTTTTTGCATCATTTGCATCGGTACTCATATTGTAAACAAAATCGCGTGTAAATTGCGATGGTTGCTTCAAAATATCGCCGTTATTAGTTCAGTGTTGATAAATCATTGGCGGACCATCACGTAGGCGATCGTTACAGAAGCATATCTTCTGGTGGTTTCGATTAAAATGTTAAATTAATCAACTAAGATTGGATGTACAATGTACACAGCCTGATCTCCACCACCCTCGACTGACATGGGATCCCTCCTCATGTGGGACAGAGGCCACATCATGAACAGCGTTCGCCCGGAATAGCCGGACAGAGGGTCTGTGGTTGAAGGCCCCTCTGTGTCGTGCTGTACAGCGACCAGGGGCAGACGAGTCTCCGTTGGTCACGATGACCCCACAGCAGGGTAGCGCGACCCCGTATCATCACAACACCCTATCGTGACAGCAGTAATCATGACGATTAAAACTAATTTAGTACATTTACTATTTGCACCATTCTTACAGTGCAGGGCGATCACGAAGGCACAGTGTTTCACAGCCAGACATAATGAATCTCCCAGAACAGAGTCGCTATGTGTAATCCCAAGAGTAATTTGCGTGCATTTTTTTATTTAGAAAAATTTGGAACGTGACGCCGACAACACATTCGCTTACTTATTTTCCATGACATCAGGGAGGTATTTAACACCCGCCCGTGAAGCAGACGCCTCTCGCGTGCACACTCCTGTTAACACAACGGCAGAAAATGACCAGGGTGGCCCTCCGAAACCGAACCGCGAACCTCTGTAACGAGCGTTAAACGCACCACAACCGAGCCGCGTCGCCGCCCCGACAATGACGAATCCAGCAGGGAGACGCGAGTCTGTGTCACCGCAGGGAGTCTCCTCCCGCAGGCTAATAACGCCACAGACGACGAGACAGGAGCGGCCCTCCTCTCAGTGCTGTGCTAATCCGCACAACACGGCATGAGTCCTCCTAATGCTTAATTACATTGTGGCAGCCACGTAAGGTCCTCTGGCAGATCAAGCGCGGTTTGTGATTAACACAACACGTATTGTCTAATTATATCTAAATTCCACGTTTGGTTGTGAGGCGAGACAATAATGACCGGCGTGTTAAACACACTCGCACGTGGCGATCGGTTTGTTTGGCTGTGTGATGGTGGAGGGACTTAACGACACAAATAACAATTAAGCAATATATTTTCTTGGAAATGACAGCTAAATTAAATCTGGAATATGGTTTGGTCCTAACCCAAGCACAAATAATCATCGTTTAAAGCAAATAGAGAGGAAAGCTACACGGTACTTTTGTAAATAATTACGTGTACAATTCCATTAATTATGGAACTGCTTTGTAAACAAACATATGACGCATCATCCTTAATTGCATGATTACCAAAAACTATAACACAGTTATATTTTTTGGAGAAATATTCCCAGCCATACGTCTAAAACATTGCTTATGTTGAAAAATGTTGGCATACCCATACACAATAATCACTTATCAGAGTGGTTAATTGTAAACGTAAATGAGGTAACATCCTAAAAAACCCTACTTTGGACAATCCGTAAACTTTTAATTTTACAAACAAATCTGTAAACCATCTGCTGCATATGTTAATTGGCCTGCAGACTAAATTGCCCCCGGTGCCCCGTGCTGGACTGGCGTCCCATATTAGGTATATCCCTGCCTTGCGCCTTGTGTCTGTCGGGATAGGCTCCAGCTCACCGTAACCCTGTAGATGAATTCAGCGGTTTCTGATCACGGATGGATAGATGGAATCTGTAAACATCACGGCTACTCTAGCAACACCACACTGTTGACACGCTTCCAAGGCGGTTAATTTTCCCAGACGGTGCTCGTCCCCACCCAGTCTAGTTGAGGCGTCATGTCAGAGGGAGCTGCCAAACCAGAGTCCACATCCATTGCGAGTTTGCGTGAGGAGGGCGCCTCCTCCCCTCCGCCAGCCTCTGACCCCAGAACGAGTCCGTGCACATTCGGCAGGCACTCATGTGCGTCAGCTTGTACAGTGATCCGAGTGTCATCTCGTCCTGCGAGGTTGCACCGACCAATCGTGTGTGGACAAGCCCTCAAGCTCCATCTCATCTTCCTGTGACTATGTCGAGCGATCAATAGTAAGCCACTCTTCCACCGATGTCTGCATGCAGTTTGACAATGTTGATTGGCACCCTTGAGCGTATTATATTTTCCATCCATCCATTGTCAGAAACCGCTTAAGCCTGTACTGGCTACCGGGATAGCCAGAGCCTATCCCGGTAAACACAGGACGCAAGGCAGGGCTATATCCAGGATTGGACGCCATCACAGGGCACCGGGGGCAATTTAGTCAGCAGGCCAATTAACCTATGCAGCAGGGTGTCTTTGGACTGTGGGAAGAAACCTGAGTGCCCGGCAATAACCCACGCGGACACGGAGAGAACATGCAAACTCCACACAGAAAGGTACCTGAGCCGCGATTCGAACCCGGCTCCTTCTTGCTGTGAGGCGGCAAAGCTACTCTGTCTAAAGTCTTTCAAACCGCCAGCTGAGCAGTGATTCACCCTTCTACATTTCTCCATGGTCGTGTATTTCAGATTTCCTTTGATGCTCAGAAGCTGGCATGTGGTTGTTTTTATAATGAGCTAGGTTGGAAAATAAACATTTATTTTGGCAAACCATTTGTGAGGTAGCAACGCGATACTCCACAAGGACGCTCGTGCTGTGAAGTCGACTTTGACAAGACGACACTTGGCGTTGGCCATTCTGATTAGGCACGAGGAGATACGCGGACGGGTGCTAGTGGTTTCTGCATCTTCAGAGAAACGCAAATCTCACTCCATAACGTTTTTTGTCGGCGGTATTGCATCTTCTTTCTTTGCGATTCTTCGAAGCACGATGGCTAGCTTCTGGACATCGTCGTCTTTCAGCTTGGCTTCGAAGTGTTTGGTAGAATTTGCAGGCAATACCAAGTACTACCTGACAGGGATCGCGACGTGAACGCTTCTACCTTGTATTGCATAACGATTGATAATAAGGGAAATGACGAATCCATAGTTTTACTGATGTAGGTTTTCACGGCTCGATACATATATAAACATAACGCCTGATGATGCATCCAACGTGGGAGGCGAAACGTCACGAGGGATAGAGATCGCTGGACACGGCTATCCCAAAAGAACAGCTCTGAAGAACAACCATCTTGAATCGAGCCGTGAAAACCTACATAAGTAATCCATAATTAGAAGACAATTGAACACATTAACCAATAATACCGTGGCCTGCAAAAGAAAAAAAAACACTCCTTACATACGACGTTTCAGGCAACGGCCCTGCTTCAAAGGCCCTGCTTCAAAGGCCACCGCTCTAAATTGATCAACAAGCTCATCGCACAGGGTGACGTTGACACTCTCCGACATACTGACAGCTCAGCGGTGGGACAAATAAGAAGTAAACTTTGGCTCGAAGCAAAAAAATAATCACGGGACTGGCCCAGGGATTCACATCAATCACAGCAACGCTTAAAACTGTGTCGTCCCATCTTATGACAGCAATTGGCGCACAATCCCGTATGCCCCATCTGGCCAAGCAGTAAATAGGTGATGAATAATGCATGCGCCGCGTCACTGACGCGGGTTAAAGAGCGACGCGTGTGGCCATGATTAATGAGCGGGCGTGTGGCGCACACTCATTCCACTTAAGAGCACCCGAGGGCCACCACGCCGATGCTTTGAATACAAAACATTTGCTCATCGCCACAGGTGTGCCGAGCAGTCTGCGGTGCGTGAAAACAGCAAAAGCTAAAGGGTGAAAGGTGCGGCCCTATATGGATAACATTGGTCACGAAAGCCTTCGCGTTACGTTTAAGCCCTGTAATTACTCGCTCATGCCAGCACTGTTAGTGGAAGGGCCTAGTAGGAAATATAAACAAAGACTATTTGGAGGGTATTTTGGCGTACTCTTACACGCTGGATAGTCAGATAGATAGATGTTTACTATTGCGGCAGAAAAATACCCAGTGAGCTTGCAAGCTATTTACAAGATTGCTGCATTATCACAACACGCGGATTGGAAGAGGCTGGAGTAGCCACACTTTACCTCACTACGTGCCACTTGCCGATTGACTGCAGTGAACGCATTTACACTGCTGGGTGTAGAGAAACGCGCCCCATGATGTCAACTGCCGCACCAAACACATTCAAACCGGTTTTGCCTTAATTAAAACAGCACACGTCATTTACAGTGCACGTATTGCTGATCACAATGTCTCGTTTCCCCGCTTGCAGATGTCACTCCCAGGTCCGCGCGTTATGAGTGCGCTTCAGAGTACATTGAGGAAAACCACCATGTCAGGTTATTCCATTAAGGCTGTAACATGTCAAGGAAAACCACATTATATAACAATTGCTTGGCTGAGGCCTGATTTAATTTGACTTATGGTACATGTACAGTATGATGGCTCTTCTTATACAAAACCCCTGTTATCCCTGAATCAAGGTATATCTGCTGGTCTGCAAAACTGATATTGACCCCCGCCCTATTCGTTGTATTATCTGCAGTTTTCCTGTCTTGCATTTGCAGTTTGTTTGTGGATTTGTGGCGTGAACTCAGAGTTCGTTGCAGTTAATAGGATCCGTGATGTCTGTCCCCCACATAGTAGCAGATAAATAGAGTTCACCAGAAATGGGCGGCAGGGTGGCGCAGTGCTAACATCTGCGCCTCACACAATGAAAGTCCTGCCCGAGGCAGTTCAATTGCCACCTTGGGGCGCCTTTCTGCGTAGAGTTTGTGTGCCCTCCCCTTATTCTGCGTGGGTTTTCACCGGGTTCGCCGGTTTCCTCCCACGACTGAAAAACACGTGTTAATTAATTGGCCGATAGCATCATAATATCTAGGAAAGCAGTGTGCGCGCCGGTTACAAATCGACTCATTCATTCATTCATAGAACGACCGTATTCATGGATCCTAATAATGGACGCCACTGTACGGAGGTGTATCATCGCGTGTGGGTGTGGGCCTTTTACCTGGGACGATGTCCCATCACCCGTGTGCCCACCGCGAGTCATACGTCGTCACTGTGTGCGTGATGTGAATTTGTCAAGCCGACAGGAACAAGACCTCTCCTGTCCAATGGAGAAAGACGCATAATGAGTCCCTGTTGGAATCCTGGAGTTCCGTGCCGCAGGTTGGAAAGGGTAATAGGGGCCAGCTCTCGACCCTGCCTAAAAGGGGGAACAGCACTGACAAGCAGCCAACAGGAAGCCCTATTAGCCGGGGGCTGCACGTGGACGAGCCTGCGTGGGGAAAAGAGTGAGCCGCTTGCCTCCATCTGCACAGCTTGCCTCGCATAAGCTCATACTCACTCATCCATTCATTGCCAGAAACCGCTTAAGCCTGCACAGGGTCGCGGTGAGCCGGAGCCTATCCCGACAGACACAGGGCGCAAGGTATGGCTATAGCCTGGATGGGACGCCAGTCCATTACAGGGCACCGGGGGCAATTTAGTCCGAAGGCCAATTAACCTATGTAGCAGCATGTGTTTGGACTGTGGGAGGAAACCGGAGTACGCGGCAAAAACCCGCGCAGACACGGGGAGAATATGCAAACTGCACACAGAAGGGCACCCGAGCCGTGGTTCGAACCCGGAACCTTCTTGCTGTGAGGCGGCAGCGCTACTCACCGTGCCACCCTCAGCTCATACTGTAACCACATGAGCAGCACACGCCAAACACGGCGCGATGTTTCCGATAGCAAAATTGAGTTTGCAATCATGCTGTGGTTCAATGTTAATTATGTCACTTACTTTTAAAAGAGATCTAAAGATTAGGCATTTGGCCATTGGTTGCTATTTTAGACATTGCTTGTAGATTAGGTACTTGTTGTGGCTTAACATATAGATTTCATCATTGACTTTCACTTAACTGACTTCGGCAGAATAATGTAGAGGTAATTGCTTTTCAAAGCAGTTTTTTTGGGATAGCCGTGTCGAGCGTTCCCCCTCTCTCCTTCGCGACGTTTCGCCCCCCACATTGGAGGCATCTTGAGGCGTTCTGAGTGAGTTCTGAGTGCTGTTCAGAACTGTTCAGGGGTGTTCCCATCGTGGGAGGCGAAACGTCTCGAAGGAGAGAGGGGGAACGCTCCAGTGACACGGCTCTCCTGAAAGAACAGCTTTGAAACACAATTATCGTGCACAATAATGTACAGAGAGTTTACACGTGGCTGCTCTCTCTATGCAGGAGCGAAGGCGCCCACCGGCAGAAAGGGTGGGAGACAGAAGCTGAACGCCTTTGGGACGGCTTTGACATCCCAGTGCTGCCGTCTGGCCAACAGCTGCTCATCAATATCTGCAGCACCTGGGGCGACCGCCACTACGTGGGCCTCAACGGCATCGAGGTGGGCCGAGCGAACGCGTCGGCAGGGATTCCGCGATGCGCGCGCAACAAACGCCGCCTCTGAACCTTACGCGTCCGTGTTGGGAAAACAGGCGGTGCTCTCCGTTGTCGCGTTTGCATTTTACTGCATTCACCCCCGCGGTGGCGTAGTGGGTAGCGCTGCCGCCTCACAGCAAGAAGCGTTAGGGTTACATAGCCTGTGCCAGGCTATGTGCACCTCGAGGCCACGCGAAGTGTCGAAGGCTCGTCGACAGGAGGTCACAGGACAGACCGAGGTGTCACGGGCTGCCTGACCCACCCGCAAAGCACACACGCGCACACACACGACCCGGCGCTAACCCAGCGCGGCCTCCGCGGCAGGTGTTCGCCGACACGGGGGAGCCGGTGCCGATCGCCGAGGTGCTCGCCGACCCGGCAGACATCAACGTCCTGCCGGAGTACGGCCAGGACCCGCGCGTCGCCGCCAACCTGGTGGACGGGGTGTACCGCACGCAGGACGACGGCCACCTGTGGCTGGCGCCGTTCACGCCGGGCGGCGACCACCTCGTGCGCCTGGCCTTCGCGGCGCCCTGCCGCGTCGCCATGCTGCGCGTCTGGAACTACAACAAGTCGCGCATTCACGCGTGCCGCGGCGCCCGCCACGTCCACGTCGCCCTGGACGGGGTGCTCGTGTTCAGCGGCGAGATCGCAAAGGCGTCCGGCACCCTTCGCGGGGGTAATAAGAATAAGAATAATAATTTTACATTTATAACGCGCGCATATTCATTCAATGTCGAAGGTATTCATCGACGAGAGAACGAGTCGGAGGCGTAGCGAGGAAAGCGCAGAGAGGCGGAGGAGGCAGCCAGGCGGTTTGCCGGCGCC
>JAZEWU010000034.1:778430-791771 GCA_036362915.1 Geotria australis | reverse complement strand
ATACCATTTTCTGTAAATTGATTATTGTGAAGGTCGCTGGAATTTAACATTGAATGCCGGTAGAGATCATGTATATTACTGTGGTCAGGAGAATTATTAGTGGATAAAAACATCACTCCATTCACAAACATTATAACTAATTGTTCTAGTCCGAACCATAGCTCAATATAAATGCTAAATAAATAATTATGCAATTTAAATATGTACCGTGCGTAAAAATGCAACAATTCATCGTTAACAACATTTCATTACGGTTGCACCTAGCAGACTATGCACATTTTAAATTAAATGTTTCAACGCAATACAAAGTACACAGCGAAAATAATAATAATTATTATTTACGCGGGTGTTTTAACATTCAAAGTGACAAGCATTGTTAGGCGTAACTACTGAGGTCAGGGAGGGCACATATAAAGCGCTAGAGTTGTGCAATGCTTGACTGGTACGGGCTGGCACAAGAGCAGCATTATCACAGACCTGGCTCTAGATGCCACATGACAATTCTTTCCAGCAAATCCCACACTAATGTGGCTCATGAACCTGGAGTGAAAGGGCCAATTGATACTGAATGGTACAAACGCCCTCACGCCAGGAATGTTTTAATTCAACTAAGGCACCTAATTGCCAAATTGATGAAAAAGTAAAAAAAAAGCCCTCCAATTAGTCGTATTGTGGGACGTTTGGAAATTAAATGGATTTTGTTATTAAGTGAGGGTCTTTTTAATTAGCTCATTTAAAATTGATACTTGGAGCATGTTGCATTACTACCCATTACATTACAACCGGTACTAATTTATATCACTAACAGCAACAAGCCTAAATACATGCCAACAAAACAAACGAGCGGAAGGTACTACTGCGCGATGTGTGGACGTGGAGCTCGGCAGCACAATTCTTCTTCACAGAAATGAATTTAGTCTAATTTTTAGGGATTGTTATAAAGTGTGTAATTATGATTCATAATACACCTGTCTATTGCAGGCAAGTGAGACATTTGTAATACATGGCTGTAGAGTCACTGATGAGGCAAAGCGCAATTTGTAGAAAATTCCGACTCGGGATAATCAAGATTTAATCTGCATGTCGGCAACTGTGGTGGTAGAAATTAATATATATTACGTCTAATAACTGCTTCGTTCTGTTTGGAATCTCCTTAAGGTGCCGTACTTAATTATGACGTATTAACATTGCAGCTAATTAATTAGAATTTGGTGAAATGTTAATTTTTCATACATCGTATGTTCCCTCTCTCGCATCATTACACAATAATATTGTCTCCTGCAAAAATAATAAATAATTTAAATAGGGGTGTTATTTTCCGTCAAGACCGAAAGCACGGTATGGGATACAATATGATTGTAACAACAGGGTTATAAATGTATACTTCAGAGTTATTCTCCTGAACGCCAGCAGAACGTACAAGGGACAACAATATACAATAGTATAATTTAGTGAACAGTGATTATCACGGCCGAGTGGTACAGTCGTAACGTGTGTGCCTCATGGCAGGAAGGGCCCGGATTCGATTCCCCCCCGTCTATGTGGAGTTTACACGTTCTCCCCCTATTCTGCACGGGGTTCCTCTGGGTTCTCCTGTTTCCGAGCATAGTTTTTTGAACATTATATATACACACGTGGTATTGACCAAAACCTTCCAATGTTGAAAATTACTGAATTGGGATTAGGCAAATCAACATTGCTCCCATTGTGAAGTATTGGCAGGACGCTCCTAAACAGGTCTCGATATTCATTGAGGCTTTGCTGGGTAAATGCCGTCCTCTTCGCGGCCCTTGTGCGGCGCTTTGTGACCCTCGGGTGAAGGGCGCTATATAAATTTAAATTATTATTAAACAGCGAAATAACAACAACAGACTGGTGCCATGCAAGTTGCTTGACAGTAACCATGATATGATGGATAATTAACAGAAACGTAGAACACACTCGTACATTGTTCTTCATCATCAGCACAAGTGTAACTACGTGTCTACATTGGTCTCTTAAACGTTCAGAGAAATTGCTCTCCATAGCTGTACTTTCGGGATAGGCATCATCCGGCTTTTGAAAACCTACATGATTAAGTTTAGAGAAACCCAGCATATGTTTAAATCGCGAATTCCAAGTGGACGCCTCGTGTCATAATAATAATCTACTCAGGCAACGCGTGGCGCATTTTCTCCGGGCGCGTTGCACCCGTTGATTCGGAGGCGCGGAGCCCTGCTCAGTCGGTTTGTTGTCATCATTCATTCATTGTCAGAATGGCGCCCGAGCGCCTTTCACCGAGCCTCGTGTCCCGCACACAAACAACACACGGCGTTCGTGGGGGTGACTGGAATTGAACCGAATGTCCGGAGTGGTGCATCCGCGACGTGGGATTCATGTCACCGAGCGTCCGGCTATTTGTCCAGGGAGCCAGCAGCAGCACACACTGCCCTCTGTGATGCACGTGTTACATACCTGGTGGTGTCAACAATGGCCAGAGTGAGCCGCTCGTCCAACAGTGTCCTCGTCCAAATGACAAACGTGAACAGCGCACACGAACAACGCGTTGCAACACACCGAGCGTTCACTGCGTTACTAGTTTCCCGTGGCTCCTTGACTGTAGAACTACATCTAAATAGTACACAGCAGGAAGCGTCTACTTGGTGAAATACAATCTATCAAAATACCAGAGAGACGATTACACGAGCTAGCAAATCTTCAGTGCCCTTCTCTCTGCTGCTTACGCATGGCACCGAAACAACCTGCGTATCGATCCGAGCACCCATAATGCTCTCCTCTGACTTGACGCAATCTAATGACGTGGCTTATTATGGTAGAACAATCTGCATGATTGGAAACATCAGTGTTTCGGGAGACCCATGCTGTAATCACCAGCTTGTACTTACCAGTAACGCGTGTAGTTGATATTCAATTAGGGTCACGTGCGTCGCTGAAATTCGGCTGTGTCCATTTAGACAACGTCCATGATTAAAGCATTGTAATTACGTCGCGGGTCTTACCCAGGTGGATACAATGACACGCACGTGGAGGTACGACATGTTGGTGTGTGGCAGGAATCCCGCTGTCACAGCTTGCAAGCTCACTGGGTATTTTCTGCTGGAATACTAAACATGTATATCTAACCCTGACACGCGTTCGCACTGGAAACACGCACCGTGTCAAATTTGCCAGATTCCATAAGTGCCTGCGAATTACCCTATTGAATTGATGGGTATCAGTGTGCCTCGTACCAGCCGACGAACGCCCTTGGTCGCTTCAGCAGATGCCACTTATCATTGTCTCTCTAGTTCTCAGTCAGCCCGTTTGTGTTTAAGCTGAAAGGAACCGTTGAGCCGTGTAGCCCTCTTTAACAGTTGTCCGGTGGGGAAGGGGTAAGCGAGTTACAACAGTGACGTCTGGTTAAACAAAATTAACGTGAGATTTGAGAGCGTACCAGCTGTTTGCCTATATCTCGGGTGCGATTATCTGAAATGCCTTTGTTCTGTGTTGTTTTATATCTCTAGAGTGTGTGTTTGTTGTTGTCGGCCAAACACATTATTCACGCCACTTTCACAATAAAACGTCTAGTTTAAACCGTCATCCAAAAACGTTTTTAAATACCGGATGATCGCTTTATGACCACCCAGGACGTTATCTGATTTCCAAACTGGTTTGACGGCCACAGGCAGTATTTACAGTATGTGCTCTGGGTGGCACACACCAGGGGGTCGCGAAATCGTAAGGAGGCCTCTTCCCCAAATGTCGGTAAATAATTGACTACGCGTTCCCCATCTCCTGGGGTGAGGACACTGTGTAACACTGGGACAATTAAGGGTGCAATAAAACAATCGTCAACAGACGCGTCTGGAATGCCGTTTTCCCGTCGATGCCCTGCGTTATAAACAGAGAATCGGCATTCAGAACATCTCTCTAGCTCCCAGCCGTGTTGTATTTGTAGCTATAGTATCAGAACCGATAACAAACACGCGCGACACCGCGGTACAAAGCAAACGCCAAATTCTTGCGGACTTAAAAAAAGGTCGCGACCCTCGGTTATTCACCGGACATGATGGATTCTCTTCTAACTCTTCATGTAACTATTTGTCTGTGACGAATGCGTCTGGGTTCCCAGCTGGGAGCAGACATGTAAATCACTCCGCTCTGACAGCGCATCGTGGGCGATAACATCTTTCCCGGTCTGTGCCGGGACGCGCCGCAGACAGCATTTTCTTTCAACACAAAAGCGATTACCCCAATAAAGTTGCGTGACAGCCGTGGAGAACCGATACTAAATACTACCTGGTGCGTCGCTTTTCAATTCATTCATTCATTGGTAGAAACCGCGTAATCCTGTACAGGGTTGCGGTTAGCCGGAGCCTGTTTTGGCAGACACAGGGCGCAAGGCAGGGCTATGCCCAAGATGGGGAGCCAGTTCATCACCCTGGGCAATTTAGTCCGCAGGCCAATTAGCATATGCAGCCGCATGTCTTTGGACTGTGGGAGGAAACTGGAGTGCCTGGCGAAAATCTACGCGGACACGGTGCGAACATGCAAACTCTCCACAGAAACGCACCCGAGCCAGGATCCTGTGCAGGATATTTAAATGAAATAGACAAGTCATTAATCAAGAGTATTAGCGCTCCCGTTTCATTGCTGTCTCGTTATCGTTTTTGTTTTAGATAAGATAAGACGCGACTGCTCTATGTAAGGTGGCATGAACACTGCAGTAATGTTCAGGCAGTAAAGGTCGATCGTTTGAAATGCAGCCTAGGGTTTTCAGAGAGAAAAAAAAATCCCAATATAGTTTATCCAGAATCATACTGTATATATCACTTTTAAAGATACTATTGCACTAAAATTATTTCTTTAGATGCTGTTATGGTTCTGACAATATTACAGCAGTTAACTTCAATTTTTTAATTCTGACTGTACGTGTTTTTTTTTCTTCCAGTTGTCAGTAAAACATTGGCACTGAAACGACAACATTTTAAAATCCCAACTTTTAAAATAACAATAGCTTTTAAAGTATTAATGTAGCTCGTCACGGCTCGATGTATGAGAATTGCTCTCAGTAGCTATTCTTTCGGGATAGCCGTGTCGAGTGTTCCTTCTCTCTCCTTCGCGAAACGTCGTGAAGTAATACTCGATCATGCCGAAAGAACAGCGATGAAGAGCAATTCTAATGGCTATTAAACACAAAAACACACGACTGACCAACAGCATGGCCAGTGAAATAACTCCTAATTTCACTTTCACTGCCTCATTAATTTAGCATTCAGAGCGTACACTGTGCATGTAATAGTTTTGCTACTTTAAATCAGTCTCAAAAATGATCCAGCATTATTATGTCAGGGGGTGAAGTGAGGATTTGCCCCTCGTGGGAGCTCAAACGACCATTGTCTTTCTGAAAGAAGCGTAATCCCCCATTGTCGGTAAATTAAAAGTGATTGCCGCGGAATATCTGAGAAACAAATCTGGGGCAGAATCTACAGAGGTCAGAGGTCAACATTACAGGCGCGTGCCAAAAGCATTTCTCCCCCAAGGATATAAAGTCCTGGGCGCGGAGAGGGAAGCTGCTCACTTTCACAAAGCTGGTGGCCGAGTGAGCAGCACGCACTTGTTGTACGGGGGGGCTTCGGTCAGTTGGCTGTGCATGGTCGTCTGGCAGCATGACGGTGACACGAGCCGGAGCGAGGACGACCTCCCTTCTGCTCTTGGCCCTGGCGTTCGTGCCGCGGCCAGGTTGGGGGGCCACCCTACCGCCCGATCACCTACACTACCACGCCGGGGTCTGCCCCAACGACCTCAATCCTAACCTGTGGGTGGACGCTCAGAGCACCTGCGAGAAGGAGTGTGGCAGTGACCAGGTATTTATGGGCGTTTCAATGTGCTTCCTTTCTGCGTTGTGTCGTAGGTGTTTTTCGACACGGCGGAGCAAATTGTTGCGTTGCCATTTACAAATTGCCTCGCGTGCGGAAGTCTAGAATAAAGGGGATGTTGTGTTCCCTAGCTTAGAGATCGTAAATAATCCACCGCGATTCGTAATTCCTTTCTTGTAATTCCAAAAGTAAATTACGCGAGTGTGTATCGTTAGATCGGAACGCGCTGCCATTTGTCATGTAGATGCGCGACCCAACCGCGCGTAATAACCGCCGTCATGTATTGCCCTTCTCAAAACCCGCGCTCGCGTGTCTCCGTTCAGGACTGCAACGTCTTCGAGAAGTGCTGCCTCAACGTGTGCGGCTCCAAGAGCTGCGTGGCCGCGCGCTTCGCCGACAGCCGCAGGCACAAGCCGGGCACGCCGGGCCGCGAGGCCGCCCCGGGCAAGGCGGCGAGCTGCGCCGGCTTCGCGTGCCAGCAGCAGGGCGCCGAGTGCGAGCTGTGGGACGGCAAGCCCGCGTGCCGCTGCCGCGACCGCTGCGAGAAGGAGCCCAGCTTCACGTGTGCCTCCGACGGCCTCATCTACTACAACCGCTGCTACATGGACGCCGAGGCGTGCATCAAGGGCATCGCGCTCGGCGTGGTCACCTGCAAGTACCACGTGGCGCCGGCGCACCCCAGCGAGCCGCCCTCCGAGACCGCCGCGCCGCCCACCGCGCGCCGCCCGCCGCTCACGCCGCCGGGGGACGCCGCGCCGCCGGCGCTGCTCGCCGGCCCGTACCCGCAGGCCGTGGCGCTGGGCGGCACCGTCAGCTTCCAGTGCGACGTGGGCGGCAGGCCGCAGCCGGACGTCACCTGGGAGAAGCAGAGCGACGGGCGCGACAACCTCATCATGCGGCCCGACCAGATGTACGGCAACGTGGTGGTCACCAACATCGGGCAGCTGGTCATCTACAGCGCCGAGGAGCACGATGCCGGCGTCTACACCTGCACGGCGAGCAACGCCGCGGGGCTCCTGCGCGCCCACTACCCGCTGTCGGTCGTCGGGCTGGAGCGGCCGAGGCAGCCGGCGCCCGACGCGGCCGCGGCCGAGTTCCCGGCGGCCGAGTGCCGCGAGCCGCCGGACGCGACGCACTGCGGCGAGGCCCGCACCAGGTGGTACTTCGACGGCGGCCTCGGCGCGTGCGGCACCTTCGTGTACGGCGGCTGCGACGGCAACCGGAACCGCTTCGACACCTACGACGAGTGCAGGCGCCGGTGTCAGAACCAGACGGTGAACATCTGCGAGCTGCCGCCCGTTCAGGGCCCGTGCCGCGACTGGGAGCGCCACTGGGCCTACAACCCGCTCATCAAGCAGTGCCAGCTGCTGGTCTACGGCGGCTGCGAGGGCAACGAGAACAACTTCGAGAGCCGTGAGGCGTGCGAAGACAACTGCCCGTTCCCGACCAAGGCGGCGGCGCTGTGCAAGAGCTGCAAGCCCCGGCAGAAGATCGTGCCCAGCTTCTGCAGGAGCGACTTCGCCATCGTGGGCAAAATGACCGAGCTGGTGGAGGAGCCGGACTCGGGCTACGCGAGGTTCACCGTCGACGAGGTGCTCAAGGACGACAAGATGGGCCTCAAGCTCTTCAACACCAAGCACATGGAGGTGACCCTGGCGAACGTGGACTGGAGCTGCCCGTGCCCCAACATGACGGCGTCGGACGGCGCCCTGCTCATCATGGGCGAGGTGCAGGACGGCATGGCCGTGCTGCAGCCGCACAGCTTCGTGAGGACGGCGAGCGAGAGGCGCGTCCGCAAGGTCTACGAGACCATCGAGAAGAAGACCTGCGACCTCATGAGGCGGTTCAATGACTAGTGACGCGCCGGCACGGTCACGCTCGCGTCATAGCTCGCGTCATAGCTCGCGGCGCGCCTAGGCCGCGCGACGGCCGATAGATTCGCTTGCGTCGCGGCGCTAGCTGTAGGAGCAGAGATGCTCTTAGCGATACGTATAAACCGTTAGTAGAATAAATAAAAAGAACACTTCCCCGTCGTCGCCTCGCCCCACCGAACGTTGCAAATTCACGCAGCATGACGGCCGTTTGATTGAATTGCCACAACGGTGTACTTTGCGCATTGTTTTTTTTTCCATTAAATGTGCGGCGCTTGCGAGTCTGTGTCGGTGTTTTCGGCGCGTAACTGATGTACATGTGACGTGTGGTTGGCGCTTTGCTGTTTCGACGCGCGTACGTTTGGCCCGTGCAGTCCGTCGAATGTGATCGTAGCCGCGAGACCGGAACACAATCTTTTATACGAGGATGATTCAAGACACCGCATCTGGTATTGATTTACAATAAACCCATTCTTCTTCTTTGCGATTCTTTGAAGCACGATGGTCAGCCTCTGGACATCGTTGTCTTTCAGCTCGGCCTCAAAGTGTTTGGTAGAATTCGCAGGCAATACCAAGTATTGAAAACATTGGAAAATATTAGCGATTGCAGCTAGCCCGTATTTGTATATTGGTATAGCGAATAAAATCATTGTTGTTGAACGCACTGCTTTTGCCCTGTATTATTACCAGAAAGTGTAAAGTCTGTTCTCTTTTTTCATCATCTGTATACTGGCAGAAAGGTTCCCACAGATAACTTTGAAATTAATTCACTACATTGAAAGACAATTAAACGCCCGGACAATTTATGTTAAGAAAATAATCTCAACTCAATTATCTCCATTGGTAATGCGCCGCCGCACAGTGTTCGCTCGCTCTCGTAGAGACACAACGACTCGGAGGCACGAGCAACCACGGACAGGCTTGAGAAGGCAGCCAAGTAGTGAGCCGGCGTCAACAATTATTCAACCTCTACGGTCCTCTATACGTCAAGATGTTTTCAGCAAATTAAAACGCTTTATATGTGGGAGGAATCTTAAACAGCTGGAGGAAACCAAACCGGGAGCCACAATCTGTGTCAGAGAGACGAAACAGGTGGAACCCACAGGCTTGCTATACTGCCTTCTCCTGGCGAGCCACGGTATGGTCACACGACCGTGAACCACCAACCCTTGCCTGCACAGCGCTGGGTTCCAGGCGTGCACAGAGCCACCACCACCAGCCAGATAGGCAACATAAAATCAGATGTATTGAAAATAATAATTATAAAAGCAGAATGGCATTTGTCAGTCACCTTAAATCTGTCACAAAATAAATCAACAGACAATACACCCCCCCTTCCCATATCTGTCCTTCCATGTAACAAAAAAACCATCCATCCATTTTATAAACCGCTTGTCCTGGTGAGCGTCGCGACGACAGCTCATTAAGGAGGGTGGACCAGACATCCCTTTCCTCAGCAACAGATTCCAGCTCTTTGTGGGGAATTCCCAGGCGTTCCCAGGCCAGCCAAAGGATATAATTCCCCCAACGTGTCCTGGAGACTCTCATCCTTTGCCTTGCGGATGGTGGGCCCACAAGGCAGTAAAAAAAACCCATAAATCTATTCCTTACATATTTCATCATCAACACGGCCTTCTGGGGGGTGTCATTTTAGCAGCGCTGGGTCTTGTGTTCAATATCCTATCCGCAACGACACTAATTATTTTGTGCTAATCTTGTCAGCACTTACTGCATGCCAGCTTACGTATATAAATGGCTAGCCAAATATGTCCTGTACATATGGCAAAATTGGCAAATAAAGTGGAATTGAATTGAATTGAACAAAGACGAGATCGACGCATTAGAAATATATGATTCTCTACGTGCGTCATAAAGGTATTTTTCAGGGCTTGTCAGAAAAACACCTCAGGTAAGATGTTGGTCACGCGTTCCACAAATTTGACGTGTATCCTAAGTGTCTCTAGCATTATTGAAGGCCTGGGTTTCATCAAAGTCAAGATTTAATCTAGAGATTAAAAGAAATTTGACATTTAATCATCAGAATGTCGGTTTCAATGCGATAAGGTCAGCTAGGTCAATCGTCAAGGTCAGACCAACAGCTAACCGAATGTTTCCTCGGAATAGCTAGCACACATGCCGTTCTCTTCGCGGCCCTTGTGCAGCGCTTTGTGACCCTCGGGTGAAAGGCGCTATATAAAACGCTATTATTATTATTATTATTCACTCAAAAGCACATATCTACCCGGCTTCACAGTACATGGTAAACGCTTGTCTTGTCAAACAATGCCGCCCACAGCACATGGGGTGGCAGCATTGGCGCACTTGCATCATGAACCCAGTGACCTGGCGTTGAGTCCTCAGCATTGCCTAGACGAGTGGTGGTGGGTGACATCCGAACCAGTCCTGAGCCCCACCGTTAGCGACCCCACCCCCCCACACACACTGAGCAGCGTTGGCAAAATAGTCAAATAAATCCGTCGAGCGATTTTCGGTGCAGGCCCTCCTCATTCAGCAGCACACTTTTCACCCCTTTCCATGAGCATTTTACTTCACGACACATCAGCTTTTACCAGATCACGTTAGGCCGGTGGTCGCCTTCATTTGACCTCAGACGTTTTTAAAATGGTGGCAATTGCTCAACTTTCCATTAGTGAAGGAGCTGATTAAGTTTTAATTCAGTCGCGTGGCTATTATTAGTTGGCATTTGAAAATGAGTTCTCCGGCCAATCGCTTGAGGAAGACGGCCAATAACACATGGCACTGCTTCAAGCTCATTGAGCACCCCCTTGTGGGCAGCAATGGTGGCTCAGAGTGCTGTCACCAGGGCCAGGAATAATGTACAGCATCTGTACATCCTACTGCTTGATGCGCTCCACAGAAAGACGTTCGTTGTTGTTTTATAATGTAAATAATAATAGCATTTTATATAGCACATTTCACCCGAGGGTCACATTAATGAAGGGAGGCTCCCCCGGGCAGTCTACCAGGAACGGTCCACTGGACGGAGACCTAGAGGCCGATCCAGGACACGCTGGAGGGATTCCAGTATATCCTTCGACTGACCTGGGAACGCCTAGGAATCCCCCCAGGAAGAGTTGGAATCTGTTGCTGAGGAAAGCTGATGTCTGGTCCACTCTCCTTGGACTGCTGCCGCCGCGACCCTCACCAGGACAAGCGGTTTCGAAATATGGATGGATGGCTACAAATTGTAAAGACCCGCTTTGTCTGTCATGTGACAGCCTCGCGATTCCAGGCAGCAGGTGGGGGAGTGCTGCCCTCTGCCGTGTGAACAGAGGTCACGCGAAGGGACCGCAGAGGTCACGCGACGGGACCGCAGAGTTTGCTCAGCCGGGTGCGAATCGCTGCTCGCCGGTCTCCAACATCGAGGGGTTCAAACAAACTATTTCGGGATCGGCATAAATACGTTGTAACGTGACGCTCACACCCAAAGTGTGCATACATGTTTTGGGGAAAATATTCCGCGCAAAAAGTAAACGCTTATTTATTTGTTTTTCAGATAACTATAACCATTGAGGCACGTCTGCTGACTGGCTGGTATTTCGGGCTGTAGAGCTGCGGACAATCTCGACAGGCTGAAGGAAAGCAGGTCACGCTCTCCGATGACAACGTGTCCTGCTTAACCCCGTTGCAGGGAACATCCACACTCGGTACACAATCCATCCATCAATTATCAGAAACCGCTTCATCCTGTAACAGGGTCGCGGTGATCCAGAGGTTATCCCGGCGGACACAGGGCGCAAGGCAGGGCTACACGCAGGATGGGACGCCAGTCCATCACAGAGCACCGGGGCGAAATTTTAGTCCGCAGGCCAATTAACCTTATGCAGCAGCATATCTTTTGACTGTGGGAGGAAACCGGAGTGTCCGGCGAAAACCCACGCGGACACGGGGAGAACGTGCAAACTCCACACAGAAAAGCACCCGAACCGCGATTCGAACCCGGGTCCTTCTTACTGTGAGGTGGCAACGCTACTCACCGCGCCACCGTGCCGGTACACAATGGTGATTTGAATCGATGCTGCCTCACTGGCCATACGTGTTGACTGTCTGCCACCTTGGGAAAATGCGAAGTTTATCTTTTCTCCTCACTCTGGTTTCCTCTCACATGTATAACCACTCGTTAATGGAGATCGCCGAACATTATAATCAAGGGGCGCAGAGCTGTGGCAATTGTTAGCGCCGTTTCTGTGCGCCTTTCTCACTCGTCTGTGGTTTCCCGTGCCTCTGAATCCAAGGAAACGGTACACTTTACACATTTGTAACTTTAGATTCAAATGTTCCACGTATAAATCAGGGTGCTTTGGCGTTAATCAACCATTAAGTTGATTCAGTCGTTCAGTGTCTCATTCTCACACACTTACAAACGCACTGCTAATCCGTGCACACGTAGCTACGACACCGGCGCAGAGCCACGGACAAATCAGGATTGTTTTTTTTTTTGTACAAAAACGATTTGTCGCGAGCCACCGGGTCGGTAATGGACCGGCGTCTTATCCTGGGTATAACCCTGCCTTACGCCCTGTTTCTGCCAGGATAGGCTCCGGCTCCCCGCGACCCTGTACAGGGTGAAGCGGTTTCTGAAAAAATGTGCAAAGGGAGGGGCCAGGAACAGCTGTGCCCTCACCAAATGTAACTTGTCCCTGGGTGTACATCTAGCGCAGACAAAGTGTACACACATGCATCGTGTTTGGACTGAATGTACTCAGTGTATACAAACGACTCGGAGCGGCGTGCCTCACACGATGACAGAGAGTCTCCCGTGGGTAATTAAACCACTTGTGATCCGCGTGAGAATGAAACGCTTACATCACCGTCGACGTTCACAGACGTTGACTCCATCCGCTGCACTTCTTCAGTCACCACTTCACAGCTCCACACAGGAACACAATGCTGTTTGTAGAGATATACGGGTGGGAAATCGCTATAGTCGTGCTTGGAAAACTTCCCAGAGCGCACAGAACTGAAGGAACAAAGTTATTTCCCACCCACCGTGCACATTCCCTGCCCGCCCTGCAGATTCCTGCAAAATCACAATCTGAAATGCACAGTGGGAAGGCGACGCTTCCCACACAGCATTGCGACAACAGGAAACCGCATCACGGCTTGGACACAAGCAGCTGACAAAATGATCCCATCTCACACACATCACACACACCTGCAGCGTGACCCCATCACACACACACACCTGCAGCGTGACCCTTGCTGCAGCACAAGGTTGAATCTTGAATATGTAAAGAAAACAATTGTAGTATACACATGAAGTATTCATTTTAAAAAAAACCTATGCATAACAATAATATTAATTTTACTGATATAGCTTTTCACAGCTGGATGCATGATTGTTGCTTTTTCAAAACTGTTATTTCGAAAGGGCAGCTTTGAAAATCAACTATAAATAATAACAATTTGACCACACAACATATAATAATAATAATAGCATTTATAGAGCGCCTTTCACCCGAGGGTCACAACGCGCTGCACAAGGCTGTGGAGAGAACGGCATGTTAAGTAACATCAGGACAGATAAACTGAGAGTCAAGCAATCACGATAAACCATAGAACATAGATCATAAAGACAGCAGAAAAATCAA
>JAZEWU010000034.1:749699-766801 GCA_036362915.1 Geotria australis | reverse complement strand
CCCCCCCCCCCCGTTCTGCGTTGGTTTCTTCCGTGGTTTTCCGGTTTCCTCCCAGAACTACAAAAAAAACACTCGTGAATCAATCGTCCGATAACATCATAATAATATATAGGTCACAGTGTCTGGCGGGCTGGCGCCGGCTCACCGCTTAGCTTGACCCCCTTCCCACATGCAGGTTACCTCGCGCCTCTGAGTCGTTCTCTCTTTGAAACTGAATGACTGTGTGCGCGTTATAACGTGTAATTATGACCACGACTCACAGTTTCGGCCTGAGAGTTATGTGTGCCGGGGGGGCGGGGCGGGGTCCAGGTCAGGCGGGTCGGGTGAGGACGCGCGGCTGTGAGCCCAGCAGCGTCCGCCTCTCTCAATCTCACCTACGTCATTAGACGAGCCATATACACGGGTGTAGATGGTAAACAGATTATACCTATATCCATCCATCAATGTTCAGAAACTGCTTAATCCTGTAAAGGGTCGCGGTGAGCCGGAGCCTATCCCGGCAGACACAGGGCGCAGGGCAGGGGTACGGATTATACCTGTACGTCCTAAACATAGGGAGTGGTGTGGGTTTTCACGCCTCGATGTATGAGAATTTCCCGCGTTAGATTTTCTTTCGGGCTCTCCCGAAAGAACAGCTATGGAGAGCAGTTCTCGCGCTAAACATATTTTAAACTTGAGATGTGGATTAAACAACGCGCGCGCCGAGCGTATAAGACCGTGCCTGACCGTTTTTACGATCAAAGTTATACGAACCCATCGCGTGTATTTAATGATTGCCTATATTTAATTCAGCTTAATTATTTCCAGATGCCTACAGGGGCTCCCACGGTTATAAAGAAGGACTCAATTAAATGCACGTGCATTTGAAACGCGAGCCAGAAACAAGAAAAAATATGGTAATTATCGCAGTGAGAAACTATTCATGCGGCCCCATGGTGTGACCCCGTATTTGTCTCCCGGCTACACGATACACCCTAACTGTATGTAGAACAGGGCCACAAAGTATGCTTTGTTGAATCGTGCACGAGCATATAATCAATTAGAGCCCACATAGCACGGTCAATTTAATTTCCGCACCTTAACTCGTGTGCTACTGCATCAAGGATGTTTCTCTTACTCGTCGTGAACAGTCTGCCTGTACATTCAGTTTCACGCACTGTGTTAAGTATTTTGGTGCTTAATTTTGATTGCTCTCTCTTCTGCGAAACCTTGCTTCTATCCTCCTGCTTCAAAGCAGCGTGTCAATGCAAACCACTATTTCGTAAAATGTTACCTGCAAACTATTTTATCGCGTTGTGCTTAAATTCACAAGTCATGCTAATGTGAAATAAACACTCAGATGAATGTCTCGCCATCATCCGGCGATATCCGTTCACGTTGGCTTTTTCATGTTTAAATAAGTTGACAGACACAAAGGAAGATCACAATAATATGTGCTTTAATTTTCGTAATACAAGGATACAGAAAGCACCAAAGAGATGTGTAGAACTTACAATCCCATAATCTTTGTTTACAAATTATGTAATTCTTTTATTCAAAATGCCTAAAACCCTATTACAATTTCCATCAAGCTTGAGTGGGCAAGATATGCTGAAATCAGACATTTGGAGATATAGCAAACATCTCGAAATCTATCGGTGTCTAGAATGCAGATTTTAAGCCGATGCAAGTGGTTGTCAGCAGCTTGGACCAGCCATTCTTGGCGGCGTCATTGAATTGCGCTCCAACACCTTCAGCAATGACATTCATAATCACATTGGAGATGACCTGCAAAAATCAAACAAGATCACGTTAAACAAACACGATTTTGCCGTGGAAAAAATGTGAACGCAATACAATATTTTCTCAAACCGGTACACACAAACGCATCAACATCAAAACAGAAAAACAGCCGAACGTGTTGTTTTATTTTTGTTAGTAATTCCATCCATCCATCTATTATCAGAAACCGCTTAATCCTGTACAGGGTTGCAGTGAGCCATAAACTATCCCGGCAGACAAATGGTGCAAGGCAGGGCTATACCCAGGAGGGGACGCCAGTCCATCACGGGTTTTTTATTCAAACCATCAATTTCTAAAGCTCATGATTCACTCAGCGCATGACAGGAGGCGAAACATCAAACATTACCTTGAAATACTTGGGGTCCACCTTGAACTCGGTGGCATGCTTCTTGCTCAAGCCGCCCAACTGGGCATTCTGTGCGTTGGTGTCATCGAGAGCCAACACCATGTCATTGATGGAGTTCATGATGCGCTTGGCGTGATCGCGCAGCACAGCCGACGATTTCATCTCGTCGGCGGTCTTCAGCGACTGGAATTTGGGGAAAAACTTCTTGGCGTCGGCATTCTCCGACAGGAACCTGAACGCGGGACAAGGAATAGCAAACGATGCCAGAAATAATTACTGCGAAACGTACCTTTTTCAAAGTGCGAACAGCTCGTTTCGCCACGGCAAAAAACAGCTCGTTTAGCCTCGGCAAAACGCAATGCGCCAACGATATTTAAATTCTGATACTGCGACTAGCCAACGGATGCGCATGCAAGTGTAAACAATCCAAAACTGAATTTCAGTTTAAAAAAAAAACTTGCAGCAAGCCTTTTGTCCGAGCAGAACCCTCGCAGAAATAACGCACGTGACATCCCACACATTTGTTCCACACTTACACGGTCAGACACGCGTGTTAAAGCAAAAACTCACAACAAGTGAAAATCCATTTTAAATAAGCGCGCGTGTGCACAACGCTGCGCGGGACCTACTTGATGAGAACGGCGGTGCCGTGCTCCTCGGCGTTGGGGTACACGGCCTTCCACGTGTCCTTCACCGCGGACTTCTCGTCCCCAGAGAGGGCCGGAGCAGCGCCACTGTCTGTAATGCTCATGTTTGCTGAAGGAGGTTTTTTTTCTTTCCGCTCTCGTCCGACGAAGCCTCGACTGACTCTTCTCGGCCGTGTCCAGCCGGTTGTCCGACTTATATAGCCGGAGAATCACGTGTCGTTATAGCAGTGCCCATTTCGGGTCCAAGTGGAAAGTCACATTTGAAAAAAAGAGCGAGCTGCCCGAGGAGGTGGGGCTCTAAAGAAGTCCTCTTGAACACGTGCAGCACTGGCTTACGTGCCCACTGTCCCGTAGCAAGGTGACCAGTCTTCTTGCTTTTTAACCCTGAAATCATCCAGCTGGCCATAAAAGCCTCGTGATTGCACAGTTTGTTTAACGTCCGGAAGCACACAATAGTTGTGGTGAGAGCTTACAAGAAAGTGCATTTTTAACCACTCCTCCTCCTTTCTCGACGTTTTGCGGAGCGAATGTACGTGCGTCCGCACATAGATTGTGAACAGATGTGACTTTGAGCCGTACTCTCTCCCGGTCGCAAGCCCTGTAGCTCCCCAGCCTCCTGTCTTTATTTTAAATCGAAAGTTGCGGGTGCACGCTTTTTGTAATTCGGTCCGTGTGCGTGCTTGTGTGTGTGTGTGCGTGTGCACCTGGCCTGGCACAGGCGCCGTGGGGACGTCACCGCCACTTCTAAAAAACTGCGAACGGCGGTTCTTGTTGTACGTGCGCGTGTTCGGATCGGTATGACTTGATTGACAATGGGCATACGTTCCCAGTGGGTCACGCTTTCCGTAGAATCTCACAATCTGGAGGATATGGTAATACCGTTTCTAAAGACAACAACAGTCCATTGTCGAGACTTTTGCGGACCGTTGTGGCAAGCCCTGTTAACAAGTATCCACTAAGGCTGGATGTTGTGGCCAGACAGCAGCACCACGCCCGGCCACTTGTGTCTTCCCAGTCTTGTCAACTTAGGGGAGGCACATGTCAAGTTGATATGTCACTTGCCACTCATGTTCGCAAGGCCAGATATCAAACTCAGGTCGCGGGGTTGTCAGTGCGGCGCGCTAACCAATGCGCGTGTCTGTGCTCGGCTTACGGCACGGACACCCAACAGTCTGTGTGGGCTACACGGGAGTTGTGTTTATGTGCAGACCCAGGCTCGTGAAGCATATTCAAACATTGCGCATGCTGCATCTTTCAAATGCTTTCTGCAACATTAATTGCTCGTCAGTGAGTTACTCTACGGTTTTGCCAGGACTTCATTTCATTTGAAGCCGTCTGGGACTGAGCTCCAGAAAATGTCTCTGCCCACACAGCCGCGCCTCAAATGCTACCGTCCATCAGCACCGGGGGTTGAGTGGCGGAGGGGTCTACGTGTTGGAATGGGGGAGAAGCAGGTAAACATTCCATAGGAAATTAAGGCCCGGGATTTCTTATTAAGCAACCACATCTGAACGGTGGTGGTCACTGCTGACATTTGCCCGATGTTATGTTCAAATGTGACTCAACGTGTCTCCGTGGCCCGACCGAGGCCTGACCTGGTATGAACCCGTCGCTGTGGCACGGTGGTCACGGCGCCGCGCTTCTTCTTCTTTGCGATTCTTCGAAGCAGCACGATGGTCAGCCTCTGGACATCGTTGTCTTTCAGCTCGGCCTCGAAGTGTTTGGTAGAATTCGCAGGCAACACCAAGTATTGCTACAAACCGGGCAACCCTATCTCGATTCCCACTCACGGTCAACACCAGCGGTTGTGGGCCTCCCCTAGTTCGACTTAGCCTCAAATCAGTACCAAGTGTGTGTAACCTTAACGCTGTGTTAAGGCCATACAGGGAGCCTCTGTGTGCGGCAAGAATCGTTTTCCCCTGCTGAGCGGATTTCTGGGCGACAAGCTCAAACACACTGCTCCATGGAATACGGTGATAATATATACCAATTTGCCATGAGGAATCCACTGCTGGATAAATGTGTATTGATAAATGTTTATTTTTGTTTAACTCAATTTGAATGTACTCTACCTTAATGTTAGAAAAAGAAAGCTCCTATAATTATTTACAAAGATCGCTGTTGCTTTTAATGGTTTATTCGTTTC
This sequence comes from Geotria australis, assembly GCA_036362915.1. Classification (NCBI taxonomy): domain Eukaryota; kingdom Metazoa; phylum Chordata; class Hyperoartia; order Petromyzontiformes; family Geotriidae; genus Geotria; species Geotria australis. The sequence continues at coordinate 761,880 of JAZEWU010000034.1, read as the reverse complement.
CAAATCTACATCCAGTTGTGTGAAATGTACCACAGCGCGTGACTTGTTTCCAATGTGTCAAACCTGGTTCCTTCCTGCTGAAATAAAATGTAAAAATCTATCTATATGGATCATGCCATCCCACTAACTCCTTTAACCTCAAAATGACCTGATCACCAACCTACTAACATTCCTCACACGTCCAAAGATAAATGATCCGTTGTAGTTAATTATTTGTTATAGCAACGCCAATCAATTGTCTTATTGATTTTACTGTGTATAACAAAAATGCACTTTAACTGGCAATGCTTTGCCGAGTCACGGGACCTTTCCAGCAGAGGCCCTGTGAGAGGATGTTTGGCGAATTTGATTCATGAGCGTTTGGAAAGTGTAAGGAAATTACAGTTCTCGGAGAAACCCCAGGCAAGGGTTAACAATCACCCGCGCCGCAAAGTTAGATTTAAGAATCCATCGCTGTACTGCCATCTCCTAGCCACCGCGCAGATCAAGCCTACACCTTCTGGTGGTCAGAGACAACCTCCCATTCTCTGGACAACTGTTAAAAAGCGCTACATAGCTCAACAGTTATTTCCAGGCATGTTTAGGCGTTCTGGCGCGTCATGATGCCCCCCAACGTGGGAGGCGAAACGTCGCGAACAAGAGAGAAGGAACACTCGACACGGCCATTTCGAAAGAACAGCTATGGAGAGCAATGCTTGTAAGTGGAGGTGTGACAACCCTACATTAGTATATGTGTATCAATGCCTTTCTTTGATCTATTGATGAACAAGACGATGCATGCAGATCCATCGGCTCGAGGCATCTGTGGTATTGAGGTGTGCCCCAGTGTAACCGCATCTCTCTTCACCGTTACAACTTGAGCGGAGCTCAGACACATTTAAATATCATTATAAGTACGGGTTCGGGTGTAACATTTTAGCAACTCGTAAGCTTTCGCTTGCTTTTGTGATGTTATATTTTGACATAGGAATAACGTTGAAATATTTCCCCGGCATCATTGATCAGTTAAGACCACTGACCCATGACCGTAATTTACTCCCCGGCCCTCGTTTAACTGCTGTGCATGGGAAACCCGGACCACTCTGCAATCTCCCGCCACCTGGCTTAGTCCTTTGCTGCACTTTGCTCTACATCAGGGGTGTCCAAACTACGGCCCGCCATCCATTTTTAATTTGCATGTATCAAAGTCTAAAAATATAATGGTCTATGGCCCACACATAATATTTGCGCTGAACTGTATTGTGAGTGGCCCAGTCCTTCGTATATATTTCTGTATGTGGCCCTCAGGAAAAAAAGTTTGGACACCCCTGCTCTACATGGTCCTCACAACACACATACCCAGCTGCCATTTAAATAATGCCCAAAGTAGCATTGCTGGCTCTGCCCCGTAGAGAGATGTCGATGGTCACAGAGACACCCAGTGTGTGCCGCACCTGCCGCAAGCTTCTTCAGGAACTGGACGGCTCAGGAACTAAAGAGGCTCCCAAAATCTGAAGCGGAACGTCGGACATCATGCCGAACAACGCGTGAAAAACTCCGAAAGCACGGTACAAGCTGTACAACTCGACTGTGAAGTCTGCTTAGCCGTATTCAGCAAGGTCTTTTAGCAAAGTGTTACAGTATTCTTGCTTATACAGCTTAACCTAAACGCAAATATTGTCTCTCGTGCTTAGCAACTCCAGGCGCGGCATGGCCGCACTGTAATGTGGAGGAGGCGGCACGTGACATCAAGCTCACTGAATGCTGCCACTCTCCTCGTGACGCTTCCATTAAATTACGCGGGATTATTGCATCCACTGGTCTGTGAAACGGGTACTCGCGGTTCAACGTTTACAATGGCCTGCAGTGGGTTAGGAGATGCAGTTTTTACTTGAGTAGTCGAGTAACACAATTGTAAAAAGGCTGGTCAGGGTTTTGGATCAAACAAGTATCACTCGTTTTAAAGAACACGTTTAAATATCGTGTTGTCATATGCTTGTCGATGACATATGACTACTCAAATGCTTAAAATGGTTATGTAAGCATTGGGTGAATTAGAGGTAGCTTTGAAATTCTTAAACTTAGCGAAAAGCCAAAGCAAAGTTTGTGTCTGTAGTATGGAATGTTAACACATTTACACTCGAGAAAAGGAAAACTCATAGTCATGCACCTTTAAGCAAGGCGAGTCATGTTGTGAAAGGTCATCTCAGGGATTGCCGAAGCTGACCATCGTGCTTCGAAGAATCGCAAAGAAGAAGAAGGGATTACACTTTTTGTGTCATTACGTTTACAACGTAAACACAATTGTTTAGTGTCACTGATTTTATACCCGTGTGTATAATTTATATCATGTTTAAATGTTATGCACTTTTTCAAATTACGTCTCATCTCAATACGTTTTGTTTTAATGTCATCGGAATATCAAGTTCCACAGCGAGCCTAGCTGGAAATACCACTCTCAAATATTCAGTCTTTCAAGAAAATATTCCGAGTGAGCTTTGTTTAAGGTTAAATAATTCCCTAAAAATACTTTCTTTTTAAGCTCTTAAGACATGCAAATCGAAATGTAATATTTATAGCAAATCTACGAAGTGCACGATGAAAGAATAATATTTCATGGAGGAAGCAAAACAACGCTGTTATGTCCCATAGAACCATAAAATATTACTGCAATAACACTTAATACAGAATGCAATTAATAAAACGAATAACAACTGCTTAATAGGTACCACATTTAAAATCACAAATAATGATCATTGATCAGGATAGCTGTCCTTTCAGGATAGCCGTGTCGAGTGTTCTTTCTCTCACTCAAAACGCCTGTTGATGCCTTCAACATGGGAGGCGAAACGTTGCGAGGGAACACTCGACACGGCTGTCCCGAAAGAACAGCCATGAAGAGCAATTCTCATACATCGAGCCCTGAACTCTGTTATCGGTTCATCACAGATAATAACAACTTACAGACATTCTGCAATTCACTGCTGGATGAAGGCCTCCTCACTCAATGTCGGGTCATGCAGGTTATTTGGCCGTATGTCAACACACCGCTCCATATCAGTTGATGAGAGGAGCGTCCAGGGTTAGCTTACATGTAACTCGCCACTGACGTTAGCCACAGGCTGAATTCCAACTCAGGCCACCAGGCTCACAATAATAATAATAATAATATAAATTTATATAGCGCCTTTCACCCGAGGGTCACAAAGCGCTGCACAAGGGCCGCGAAGACAACGGCATGTCAACAACGACAGAAAAAAACAACCAATAAAAACCAAAGCAACAGGCAGAACCCCTGACTACTGAACCTCCGTCGCTAAAATTCTTATAGTGATGCACTTGATCACGATTCTATACATAGCAACAACTTTTCAGAGCATGGAATAACATGAAAAAAAATAACCCTCGCAAAATGCTGACAGATTGGTTCACCTTGATAAGGAATGCAAAACACGCACTGTTAGTTGTGAGACCGGCAAATACCGGCGTGACCTGCCACAGCCACATCACGCTAATAGGATTATTGTAGGGCGACTGCTAACTTACAAACAGCACGTAGTCACAACCGTAGTTGACAATTAGACTCCAGTTTAATTAAAGGGTAGTTATAAATGGAACAGCTCAGTGACTTTCACACAATAACAAACCACGGCGCCACAACAGGGGCGGCGCGGTGGCGTAGCGGTGAGTAGCGCTGCCGCCTCACAGCAAGAAGGTCCCGGGTTCGAATCTCGGCTCGGGGTGCCTTTCTGTGCGGCGTTTGCATGTTCCCCCCGTGTCCTCGTGGGTTTACGCCGGGCACTCCGGTGTCCTCCCACAGTCCAAAGACATGCTGCTAAATAGGTGAATTGTTCAGTGAAAGACTTATGTCCGATCCTGGATATAGCCCTGCCTTTCACCCTGTGTCTGCCGGGATAGGCTCCGGCTCACCGCGGCCCTGTACAGGATTAAGCGGTTTCTGACAATGTATGTGGTTGAATGACACTTGTCATTTGACCTCTGTAACCTTTCCGAGCGTTCTTTCGGGATATCCGTGTCGAGCGCTCTCCCTCCCTCGACACGGCTATCCCGAAAGCACAGCATTGAAGAGCGACCATCATGAATCGAGCCGTGAAAACCTACATCAGGTACATTGGTCTCTGATAACACTGGCCTTATTGTTGGGGGAATCCTCTTTCATACGCAGACGAGTTCGATACGAGATTCACTTGGTCTATGATCATTAACTCGTTGTGATTCTTACGATTTGAATGTGAGCCGATATATGACGCATCCCGATAGTGTCTCATCAATCAGGGGCCTCTTGAACTCCGTGAGGCCTCAGGCACGTGCGTTGTGTATTTATGCCGAGCACCCCCCGCGCGAATCATCGACCCGTGGTGGCTTTCATTGGCTGTGAGGCCACCGAAGCAAATGCTCACAGCTTCCCTAACAACAAGAACAACATTATTTTTTTAAAGTCACATTCACAAAATGTAACAAATAGCGTACTATGTAAAGTATAAAATACAAAGTTTTTACCGTTACCGGCAATAAGAACACAGTGTTAAGTTGTTTAAACACCAAGTGAACACCTCTTTACAAAGGCTCCAAAGTTCAGGTAGCCACACATAATAATAATAATAGCATTTTATATAGCGCCTTTCACCCGAGGGTCACAAAGCGCTGCACAAGGGCCACTAACAAAACGGCATGTCAACAATGAAAAATAAATAAATAAAACCCAAAGGAACAAAAAACATTAAACGATTAAGGCTGCTTAGAATACACTGAAAGGTCGTGAAACTGGCAATCTTAGTAGCTGCAGTGCAAACGATCTTTTTGTCATCGTCATTGTGAGAAACCGCTTAATCCTGTACAGGGTCGCGATGATCCAGAGTCTATCCCGGCAGACACAGGGCTCAAGGCAGGGCTATACCATTGATGGGACGCCAGTCCATCACAGGGCACCGGGGGGAAATTTAGTCCGCAGACCAATTAACCTATGCAGCAGCGTGTCTTTTGGGAGGAAACCGGAGTGCCCGTCCAAAACCCACGCGGACACGATTTTTTCTTCTAACATTTAAATCTTATCTAGGTTGCGTTGCCCGCTTGGAATACTTTTCTAATTGTGGTTGAATGACACTTGTCGTTTGACCTCTGTGACCTTTCCGAGCGAGTCACAGGTGGGGTGAATGCTGGTGGCACGCGCTGACAGCCCCACACACTCTCCTCCCGTCTGTGATATTTTATCACGGAAGCCACCACTCGCGCCTCAGCCTCAGCGCTTCCCTCCCTATTTTTATAACCGATGACCTGCTACGAATGCAGTGTGTGATAGCGCGCGGTGATTACTAAAGCCAAACTCTTTTGTACAAGAGAGGCACGGTGCCACGATGAGTAGCATTGCCGCCTCACGGCAAGAAGGACTCCAGGTTCGGATCCCGGCTCGGATGCCTTTCTGTGTGGAGTTCGCATGTTCTCCCCGTGTCCGCGTGGGTTTTCGCCGGGCACTCCGGTTTTCTCCCACAGTCCAAAGACATGCTGCTGCATAGCTGAATTATCCCGCGAACTAAATTGCTCCCGGTGCACTGTGAAAGACTGAGGTCCCATCCTGGGTATAGCTCTGCCTTGCGCCCGGTGTGTGCCGGGATAGGCTCCGGCTCAGGTTTAAGCGGTTCTGGCAATGGACAGATGGATGGCTTTCGTACAGAGTTCAGTGTATGTCCATCGCCATTACCCTTGACACCTCGCTGTGTCTCCTTCCTCCGAGCGCGCGGTGCTCTTTTCACGAGCTCGGGGTCGATTCCAGTTTGGGTCGCTTTCAACAGCCCCTCAACCTGCGCGTAACGCCCGCCTCTCTCGCTCCCCCTTTCTGGCGTTTGTTTGGACGTGTCTCGCAGCACTCTCCTAAAAATACTCAAATTCAACGGCGCTAAGTCATCGTAAAGTGTCCCCCCCCCCAATCGCTCACTTCACGCGCTTCAAATCCGCTTCGCCTGAGTCGCACCGCACACTACACATTCCGCGCGCGTCTCGTTTCCACGTGTCTCTGCACGGTGAAATTATAAAGCGGCCCAACATTTTGTTTCTCCATCCATCCATTGTCAGAAACCGCTTTGTCCCCGTACGGCAGGGGTGTCCAAACTTTCTTTCCTGAGGGCCACATACAGAAAAATATACGAAGGACTGGGCCACTCACAATACAGTTAAGCGCAAATATTATGTGTGGGGGGCCATAGACCATTATATTTTTAGACTTTGATACGTGCCAATTAAAAATGGATGGCGGGCCGCAGTTGGCCCGCGGGCCGTAGTTTGGACACCCCTGCTGTAGAGTGTAGAGGGTCGCGGTGGGCCGGAGCCTATCCCGGCAGAGACAGAGCGCAAGGCAGGGCTATACCCAGGATAGGACGCCAGTCCATCACAGGGCACCGAGGGCAATTTAGTCAGCAGCCCAATTTACCAATGCAGCAGCATGTTTTTGGACTGTGGAAGGAAACCGGAGTGCCCGGTGAAAACCCACGCGGACACGGGGAGAGAACGTGCAAACTCTACACAGAAAGGCACCCGAGCCGGGATTCGAACCCGGGGGCTTCTTGCTGTGAGGCGGCAGCGCTACTCACCGCGCCACCATGCCACCCAGAGTAAACCCACGATTGTCAATACAAGCAGTGTAATATTAGTAGATTACGATGGGGCTTCTAAGCAAGCCTGATTGAATTGGTGTTGCTTACTTTCGGTATCCCATTTTCAAAGCGTTTCATACAACCTTAAAATGTACTTATATACACAAGCCCTTTGCTTAGTATGTCCATTAGAGCAGCCGCTCTCAACAGTTTACATCTCAAGACCCACTTGGGTCTGGTCTAATAATAACAATAAACTCTATTTATAACAAGCACATATTCATTACATTTCTAAGATAATTAATTCGACGAGAGAACAACTCAGAGGAGGAACAACTCAGTTTGCCGGCGCCAACGTATTGCCACACACTGTGCTCGCGGCCCACTGATGGGTTAAAAATAGCAGCATCAAAGTGCATTTTAAACTAATGCCCAAGGTCCTTGACGGGCTCGCAAGGTAGAGAACCGCTGGCGAGGGTAGAAACAGCAAATAAACCGTCACCAAGCAACACATCGATATAAACTGACAACGGATGCTAATGGGTGTTGTGAACTCAGAATTGCATTTCACAGAGTGTGTAACACGGGTGGTTGGAGCATTGAACCCCTCCAGGCCCCGCATGCTGCCCTGCACGGGCCTCACAGCTCACACGCGCGTTTGAAGCCTCTCGTCCCAACGTGTGGACTGCCCCCTGCTGGAGGAGAGCTCGGAGAATTGACAGATCTGTGGTCTCCGCCGCCTCACAGCAAGAAGGAACCGGGTTCCAATCCCGGATCGGGTGCCTTTCTGTGTGGAGTTTACATGTTCTGCGAGTGTTCGCGTGGGGTTTTGGCCGGGCATTCCGGTTTCCTCCCACGGTCCAAAGACATGCTGCTGCATTGGTAAATTGGCCTGCTGACTAAATTGCCCTCAGTGCCCTGTGATGGACTGGCGTCCTATCCTGGGTATAGCCCTGCCTTGGATGGATGGTCCCTGTAAAGTTCTGCTCGATATCATTCATTCTGCTCGACACAGTCATTCATAAAACAGGCTAGTTTCCAAACTTAGGCCTTACTGATATAGTCTAGAAATTGAGAGGCGGTGAGGCTTCCCATGGAGCGTGATGACGTCGGCGTCGTGATGGATGGCTGCCCCAACAGTCGGAAACAAGAAGGGCGTTTAAAGTTGACTGCAGCTCTAAATCAGCTACAAGTTGCAGCTGTTAAAACACAACAAAACACTCGATATGGGCATCAACATGTGGCAGCCAGGAAATTCGATTTCATGCATCTACACTAAGGTCACTTGGCAATCATCCCCTATATTTATGGAACCAACCACTACATATTGTGAGGGGGGGGGTAGTAAGTGAGAGAGAGAGGAGTGTGTTACGAAAGTCACCTATCAGAGCATGGGTGGACTCACCCGGGCAATGTGCCGATGTAGTTTTCACGACTCGATGTTGCCAAGCATCAATTTTAGCCAAACACAAACAGTCGTGGATCGCCCACAGTCCAGAGTTCTAAATGTGAAATGTAAGAGTTTGAATGGAGGTCGGCCTGATTGTGCTTAGACGAATTGCGTACTCAACCTTTAATACTCAGACGCTAAACTGTTATGAGAGATACTCTCCGTAGCTGTTCTTTCGGGTTAGCCGTGTCGAGCGTTCCCCCTCTCTCCTTCGCGACGTTTCGCCTCCCACGCTGGAGGAGGCATCACCCAAACGCCCGATAAAGCCTTCAGCGTGGGAGGCGAAGTGTCGCGGAGAGACGGATCACCCGACAGCTATGGGGAGCCATTCTCACCCCGGCATTGTCAGACCGGCTTGAGCATCTGACCCGCGTTTAGCCGATTTCCACACCCCTACTCTCGCATTGTATATACACAATGCTGTGACAGCTGCTTTCATGACAGTAGCGGTTGACCTGCTCAGAGCGAAACACGCAGTGAAGTGTCGGGATGTTGCCGCGCTGTGGCGGTCGGCGCTCCGCACGCAGCATCCGGGCGGCGCGGGTTTGATGCGATCTCCCGGAGCGCGCAGCAGGTGACAACACGAGAACGTTTTGTCAAATCCATAAAACTGCTCTGCCAGCGTGGCCATGAATCTGCGCCGTTTCCCTGTCGCGTCAAAAGCTCGGCAGAAGGCGCAGGAGTTGCCCAATTTCGTAACATTCTGTACGTACTACTGCATGCGTGTCACCTAAGTAGTTGGCATGAGTAAATTCTACACACCATTAAGGAGCATAACCGAGCTTTGTCAACGTGGTGAATGGGTTATGGCCGCGTGTTATTGCTTGGTACAACTGCGAACATTGTCTGAAGTTAGCATAGTACGTGCACTCATGCCATGTACCAAACTCTAGCCGGTGGAGAATGGCATCATAGCTTGCCTCGTGAAAGAATCAAGTGTGCACACATTCACGAACAACATCGCCCGGTGTTGCAAAACTCCCCAAAATGGAATGCCACCAAACGAACCTCGAAAAGATCTTATAAAGTTGTCAAAAAGTCACCACAAACGCATGTACAATGCTGAACACAAACACTCCCGCAATGGCGACCAAACCCACACCACGTTTCCTCCCGGAAAGTCACTGGATTTTCCGTCCATCCATCGATTGTTAGAAACCGCTTAATCCTCTACAGGGTCGCGGTGAGCCGGAGCCTATCCCGGCAGACACAGGGCGCAAGGTAGGGATATACCCTGGATGGGACGCCAGTCCATCAAAGGGTAGCGGGAGCAATTTAGTCCCGCAGGCAAATTCACCTTTGCAACAGCACGTGTTTGGACGGTGGGAGGAAACCGGAGTGCCCGGCGAAAACCCACGCGGACACGGGGAGAGAACATGCAAATCCCCCACACGCCAAGGCACCCGAGGCAGTAACCGGGCTAGCTCGGGTAGGACTTTCTTTCTGTGAAGCGCGGACGTTACCAGTGCGCCTCCCCGCCGCTCTTAAGACCACCCACAGGGGGTCGCTGTTCCCTTTGCTGCCACGCTGTGCACCTGTCACGACCGATCCCCGAGACGAGAGGAGAGCGCTGTGGCAGAGCAGCCTCTGTTGTCCGCTGCTAAATGGTCGGGATTACGGTTTCAGCAAGACAAGACATCCCCCGGAATTGTGATTTCATCGCAGCAAAGCGCCGCGCGTCTGGGCTGCGTGCCCACGGTTGTGTAACGTGCTCTGACGTGGGACTGAGTCGTTACACGAGACGCAAGCGGAACCCCATCGTGTGCTCGACGTCCGTTATGGTGCAAAGACAAAGACGCCCCGTATAGCCGTGAGAGAACGCAGGGTCAAGTGCTGTTAGCGAGCACCTGTGACGACCGGAGGGGTATGGTGCAGGGTATGTAAAAGTAGTCACATTATAAATTACGATTTGTTCAGTAATATTTATTTATATAAACCATTTATCACCGCAACGGCTATCAAGTTCTGCTCCGAAAACCATTTCAACACAGAACACAATCACGCGTGAGCCGAGATTTCTGAATAAAAACATGAACATCGAGGTGAATGAGAGCACACGCGGGGGGCGGCTCACGAATCCTGTGGCCAGCGCCGTCACAGCCCCGGCGTCTAGTAGGCCGACTGGAGCTCGATGATGATCAGACTCAGCAGCTTCGACCACGACGTGCGCATCACTGACGTGAAGCTTGTGCCGCACGTCTCGGTCACATACTTCAGAATGACCTCTGCGAAGGTCTGTCGGAAGCCAGAGAACACGCGCATTTAAGTGGGCAACCCTGCATATTGCAAACTGTTTCATAACCACCGCAAAGTGTGACAATTATGAATCTGTACTGACGAAAAAAATACTCGGTCGCCGACAGAGTTCAGTTGTCTAAAGCAGTCTACCCCGCGCTGCTCACAAGCTGTGGACCCAAAAGTATATTCTGGGGAGTATACTGAAGTCACTGACGTAGGTTTTCACGGCTCGTCTCATGATGGTTGCCCGGCAAAAACCCCATCGCAGCCACGGGGAGAACATGCAAACTCCGCACAGAAAGGCGGCCGCCCGAGCCGGGATTCTAACGGGGGAACTTTCTTGCTGTGCGGCGGAGGCCGCTACTCGCCGCTACGCCACCGACGCATCAGTAACGTCATCACCGGTACGTTGTGAGCGACTCGTTCACCTTGAAGTAGGCGCGCTCCACGTTGAACTGCTGAGCGTGGGACTTGCTGAGGTTCCGCAACTTGTTCTTCTGCTCGTCGGGCTGGTCGAGGCTGAGCAGGGCCTGCTGCACGGCGCCCAGGATCTTGTCGCCGTGAGCGCGAACCTCCGCCGAGTTCTGCAACTCCTCCGCGGTGTTGAGGCCTTTAAACTTGGGGAAGAATTGTTTCGCCTCGGGGTTGTTGACGATGAACCTTGGAAATGGGTGGGTGGGGGGGAAACGCGAAGCCATGTGGATGCACACACCGTGCGCAGCTGCTTAGTTGGAAGCAATGATATAGACTATAGAGGTAACGTTAACTTTACATATTTAAGGTTGATTCACTTAAGCCAGGCAAAAAGCGTCTGGCACAATTTTGGATGAAACTAACAACATGAACAAATCGAAAAGGGGTTTTCATGGTCTAGCCAAACGTGCTATTAGGGCTTGGGCTACAATTTTCGTCAGGGTCATTTGTAGTTAAAGTCACGGCCGTGGTGCGAAACAACACGATCTCCCCATCCTCCGACATACAACAATTCCCATTAATTTAGGGACCTTATTCAAAGTCACGATTTCGGTGACCACCGTCACCACCGTGCTACAATCGTATCCTTCAAGGCACACGCTTACCTGCAGCACATGCCAACGGTCTCTAGAAACACGTACATTCACGTACATACTTGGCATAAAAAAGGACCTCTGAATGTAATGAACCCACGCGTATGAACGGGAGCCATTGTTTTGTTTCTAATCCTACCTCGTTAGAATTTTGACCCCCGCGTCTTGGTGGCTGTTGTTAAAAATGTCCCAAGATTCACGCAGAGCGGCCTTTTCATCATCCTTGAAACTGCTCACGATTCCTGAGTCCTGCAGGGCGCCCATGGTGAGCTTGTGCAGCTACGAGTGAGCTGGAAACTAGAGGTTCAAGCGACTGTTCACACTGGACTTATATTGGCACGGTGAGCTTGCTTCACGCCTGTGTTGTAATGCCATGCGGTCAGGATTCGTGTTGCAAGATACATTTATTCTGAACTTATCTTCATTTTTTCAACAGCAAAAAGTTAACTCTGATAACGAACTACGGGACTATAAACCCATGAATTTACTCCACCTATCTGAAAAAAAGAAAAGCGAATGATGGAATTTTCCGCGCCACTGAACGAAACACGAAGAGTTGAAAGTTGTTCCACAACGTAGGGCGGGAAAACACACGGATAATTGCCGACAAGAATACGGACCAGCGTTGTATGAACCCGATAGCTTCCTTGAGTAGAACTTTCAGATAATAGGGTCACGGATAAGTGACGTTTTTTCTATACTGTATATAATTATCACCAAGGTTTTCAGTCAGTGCATATATGATGACAATTTTGAAAATAAAAAATATTATTTCGTTCAGTTGAAGAAGTAAACCTGCTTTTAAGTTCACGATAATATACAAAACAAAACATTCGAAC
>JAZEWU010000034.1:731125-749623 GCA_036362915.1 Geotria australis | reverse complement strand
CTGCGCTAGAAGAATCCAAATACATTTGTTTGACTACGCTTTGACACAAGACGCTTTTGATGGTTGCTTTTAAAAAGCTGTTCATTCGGGACAGCCGTGTCGAGCGAAGGAGACAGAGTGAGCACTCGACACGCATGAAGCCGTGAAACCCTTCATCAATACAAAGACCCTTTTCACTGACTATTAGTCAGATGTATCAACTTGAAACGATGAAAGCTATCTAACGAACCCAGTCCGATCAGCGTGGCTTTAATACGAGGCATCGGGTTTGTAGCTGTCATCCGTTATATCCCGTTGGCCAGCCCAGGGTGGAGCTACCAAGGAACACGCAATCAATTGATGGTGTGACAGCCGCAGAGAGATAGCGGGGCTTCCAAGCGCCACGGGGGAGATTAGATCAGGCGCGGACACGCGGGGTCGTGGCAACTTCACGAGTCTTGCAGCAACCAGAGGCGCTAATCAGATCGCCGTTTCGCGCCAACATAACACTCTAAATGAGCGGTCGAGCGCAATATTCCCGAGACATTAACATGACAATAATGCTGCAGGAAAAACACACAAACCGCACGCAATCGCGCTACCCGTCGCTGCACTTAAAGCGGATTAGGACATTATATATAGCCAGCTAAGCGGGTTATAAGGACATTTGTTTATGCAAGACATTCACGGGAGCTGCCAGTCGTATCGTGAAGCAATTGCCGTCTTATCGCAACGGACCGACGGGCCGCGCGGCACGATGTGCACGACAATAGTGGTGATCAGCACCCTGATCTACCTGCTGCGGAGGAGGTTCTTCAATAAAGTTGCGCCGTGAGTCAAAGTCGCGTCTTCCCCTCGGCTTCGTTTCGCGTTGAAACGTCGGCGGCGAATTGCCGAACCCGCGGCCTAACTCTCGCCGCCTTCAAAGCACCCCCGCGTAGGTCGTGTCGCCTGTGTATTGTTGTTGACAAAGTACGAACATGTCCTTTTTAGATCCCACGAAGAGAGCAATGTAAGATGCAAAGAGGCGGCGAACGGAGTGGCTGTTCAAAATGGATCGCCGCCTCCATAAAAAAGCGTTCATCGACTTCATCAACCGCTCGTGCAGAAGGTATTCGTTTGATCTCGTTTGTTTAATGATGATGATGATGCTGCTGCGTTCACTCGCTTATTTACAAGCCGTAGGTAATTACAAGCCGCACCCGTTTAGCCCCCTCTATCAATTCAATTCAATTAAACTGTATTTGTCAATCCTGCCATATGTAGAGGACACATAGAGGATCGAAATTCCGTTTCTCTCAGACCCCGGTGTTGGCATATACATGGACTGGAACACAACAACAAAGGTATAAAAATACTAGGATTAAAAAACTAAATACTAACTAATTTTTATATTTACAATTTAAGCTAAGCTGGGGGTGGTGGGGGAGGCCAATAACAAGGCACAGATCTAGAACAAAAACTATAATTATAACAAATTTAGTGCAAATAGATGTAACATACTTGGCCCACTTGGGTCTGGTCTCCACGGACCACTATGTGGCGCCTTATTGTGAGTGGCAAACTGCCTTTTCAGTGGTCGGCTCCGTGTGCTGCCGTGCCACGCAAGCCGGGCAATGAAATCACGAGCCACGGATTCATCCGCCGCCAGCTGGTGAGCGCCTCCTCACGACAACGGGGGAAGCGTGCCTCCGCTTTGCCACCCTCGCCCACACCCATCCATTCTCGGGGGGTGGCACCAAGGTCCCGGCACCGGATTCTGCTCAAGGCGAGTGTCTGATTGAGCACCGAAGACAACGTCTCTGTGTTTCGTCACATCGCGATAAATCGGAATTCTGTGCGTGTGGGACAGAGGGTCATTGCTGTTCGGGCCACGATCAGGGTGCGTCTCAGACACTGCTCATGCTAACGGCCTGGCTGTCATCAACAGCCACGATCTATCCACTGCTGGATGAAGGTATCCCCCCCACCAAGTTGATATACTCTTCGCGATCTCACGACGGCACAAGCATTTCCTCTTACCATTCCCGTTTTGACAATTGTCCAAGGTACACACACATACTCCAGTCGTGTTCCCCCAACAAATGTTTTGTTTTTGTGACCCTGTAGTACATTACTTGTATGATGCTCGTATATAACTTGAGCTCAACTTTGCAGCCTTCGTTGTGAAGTTCTTTAATAACTCCCTGTAACTGATTTCCACTGGCCGCTATGATGACAGTGTGATCAGCAAATCTGGACTGGTTAAGGTTAAGCTGAGAGTGGCCTTTCGTGATGTTGTATCTCCTTGTCTAGCTCATCATCTGATCTGCATTGTACGCACTCCTCCTTACTCGTTTGGCTATTCTAAAGGTCGTGGCCCCAACACGAGTATATCGGGGGCTTTGCTCACAGAAGCGACGCTGTGTTAACATTGCCCTCTAAGTAACTAACGCGGCTCTCCAGGAATCCACACCACCTTTGTGAAGGGTGGTGCCACAGCGGGTCAGTGAGGACTTTTATTGCCACGAGCACCCTGGGAACGAAGGGAAGTGACCCAAGTCCACGAACGCGGCGTCGCTCCGTCACCGCCACTCACGGCATCCCGGCCTCTCCCACACCAAGCAAATGTTGACATTGGAGCGATGGCCACACCTCGTGTCTCATGCCAACGCTTCAACCCTCTTCCCTCCACGCACCAGACACCGCTTGAGAAGGCAGCTCCCGCCACAACATGTATCGATCTCGTTGTATCCCCCGGTGCCCTGTGATCGACTGGCGTCCCATCCGGGGCATGGCCCTGCCTTGCGCCCTGTGTCTGCCGGGATAGGCTCCGGCTCACCGCGACTCTGTACAGCATTAAGCGGTTTCTGATAATGGATGGATGGATGTTGTATTGACCGGTTTCCATCTGTGTGGCTGTCACGCGTAACGGACGATGAGCGACGTGACCGGCGGTGATGCGGCGGTGACTCGCGCCGGGGACTCGTCACCGCGCCTCACTGCATCACAACAATGACACCTGACTGCGTCACAACAACGACACCTGACTGCGTCACAACAATGACACCGATCTGGTGTCACGACGCACGTGCCACGACTTGCACTTTCACCCGAATGGTGACGAAAGTGTAACATACACAGTATAAAAAAAACACGCAATATAAATTTGAAATGATAAGACGCACATTCACTTTCAAACATTTAAATTCAAACACGTCTCTCTTTTGATGCAATTTGGTCATACACGTGTCGTGACACGGTATGTAAAACTGATCATTGCTTTTCAAAGCCGCTTTTTCGGGATAGCCGTGTCGAGCGCGAATGGAGTGAGGGGCGGGGGGGTCGCTCGACACGGCTATCACGAAAGAACAGCTTTTGAAAAGTAATAAATCATGCACCGAACCGTGAAAACCTACATCTGTACGTAAAACTGTACCTGTCCACTCAGCATCCCAGGTTAGTGTGGTTGCTGTTATCATTTTCTATTTGCAGTGTGTGCTTATTTACTCTGCGTTTGCATGGCCAGCTGGCCATTAAGGGCACACACACAGAGCGGGTGCTCTGTGTTCCAGATCATATTTCATGGCTCGTCGGAGGGCCGAGGGAAAGTCCTTGACCCTGAAATTCTCCCTTAGGAACGAGTTAATGAATGACAGAGAACGAACGAGACCAGGGTAAGAGGCCACCTGGTCCCAGTCAAGCAGCCACCTTCCACCTTCCTCCAACTCCAGAGCATCTGACAGGACCACGTAGCAAAGGGTGGAAGATGGAAATTATTTGCTCAATAGTTTGTAATCCTACATGGAAGAGTAGGCCAAACACCCTCGACAGCAGTGGTCTACAACCGTTTTAAACACAAGATCACTTTTACAATCTAAATGCAGCACAAGATCTACCATTAAACATTTTACTTTACTCAAACCACAAAAGTGTACGCTATTCGTAACACTCACCTATTCTTAGTGTGACACCTGTGCTTGCTGCACAAAATCTGTGAGCTCTTTTAAGCCTATCCCGGCAGACGCAGGACGCAAGGCAAGGCTGTTCCGAGGATCGGACGCCAGTCCATCACGGGGCGCCAGGGGGAAATTTAGTCCGCAGGCCAATTAACGCAGCAGCAGCATGTCTTTGGACTGTGGGAGGAAACCAGAGTGCCCGACGAAAACCCAGGAACATTGCATCAAAAGTAGAGCGGTTAAGAAAATAATCCGTGCATGTTTGTCATCGTACACGGACTTAACACGTGTTACTCATGTGCAACGCCTGGGCCTTTAAATGTTCCACAATAAATCACGGTGGGAAGGAATGAGGCGTCTGCCAACAGAAGGCACCAGGGGAGGATTTACTGTCTGGTTTGTTAACCATGCTGTTAATTTCACTGCTTGCTGTTAAAGTAGATTTCGAATTGATTATATTGCAATGCGTATTTTTGTCAGAAAAAAACACACTTTCAGCTTGTGCTGACGCTGTTTGTTTTGTTGTTGTAAATTTTGTACGTGTACATGTAAAAAGCGGTTTGTCAATCCACTGCTGGATGAGGGCCTCCCCACACCGGGCAGGCTGCGAGGTGTTGTGTGTGCATACTTCATCACACTGGTCAGTGATCGTTGGTGAAGGTGAAGGGTGAGTGGACAACCGCAATGGATTTGTTTGCACTTCCTCCCTGTTGTTATACCCAAAGACAAAGATCCCCCGTATAGCCTTAACAGACTGTAGGGTCAAGTGCCGTTATCGAGCACCTTTGAAGGTCACCACGGCACATGAAGATGTGGGTGACCAGCACCACGCCCGGCCGCCTTTGTCTCCCTAGTGGCAATGTTTACGCACCGCGCTAGGTACTCATTTGAGGCTGAGTCGACCTAAAGGAGGCCCAGGACCGGTTCAGAAAATCGTCACTGGTGTTGACCGTGAGCGAGATTCGAACTCGGGCCGCCAGGTTTGTAGCCCAGCGCGCTAACCACTGAGCCACCGCTCCCGACATGTTATACCCGTGGTCACCCACACAAACGCGATCCAGGCTCAACCCTGCTTAGATTTCGGTGTATGCTGAGTTTGGGCACATTCTGATGTCTTGTTCGTAGGATTTTTGTATTTTTTGCATTGATTATATTTCTACCGATGTGAACTGTTATTTCCTTTACAATTTCTGTTAGCTCTTGACGCTTGTGCTCTTGACACCAGTAGTTGTTAAGTCGGGTACTCGCAATTTGTAAACAGTTTGGTTTCCACTCTAGTGTTTCTTGTTATATCCTTCCATTGCTCCCTGTGATGTTTACATTTTAAATGTATCGTTCAAATTAAAACTGCGTCCGACAAATAAGAAATGTTTACGAATTCACATCTAAATGAATGCATGTCCAAATGTGATATTTCTTTTGCTTGAATTGTTTTTGTCACAGCATTATAAGAGGAACCATCCATTTCAACTTACAAAAATGAATAATTGACCAATACTGGACAATACCATCTGCTTTACGCCTTTGTTCCAAACGTACAAAATAAGTTTGTGGCACAGGCACTGGGGCCCGCCCGCTTCCTGAGCCGACAACATAAAGTGGAGTCGGTCTCCCGTGAACCTGCAGCAAAAACACGCGTCCATACAACTCCCCTCGAAGGCTACGCCCATGTTGTGGCCCGTGACAGGCTTTACAATTAAACGAGAATGTTTTGATCGGTTAATCTCTACATTGTCTTAAAAGGGTTTTTTTTTCCTGCGAGAATATTTTATTGTGTCTCCCCACTGAAAAACAGATGAACACATTGATTGTAAGGTAAAAGTGAAAAATAGCTCGGAGAACGTCAAAAATATACGCGAATACCCAAAAATTCGAGGCATAACTTCACTTTTTTAGCTTCTAAAAGCTGGAAACATTCTACTGATGTAGGTTTCCACGGCTCGATTCATGATGCTTGCGCGGTGTAGAATTCATGGAACGACTATATATATATAACGCATTCAACCTCACACTCAACGCCTGAAGATGCCTCCAACGTGGGAGGCGAAACGTCGCGAATGAGCGAGGAAGAGTGCTTAGTGACACGGCTATCCCGAAAGAACAGCTTTGAAAAGCGACCAACTGAAAACATTCTCACTAAAATGTCTAAAGGGGTATAGATATTTGACTTACAATTAAGCTGCATTCAAGGCTCACCGACCACAAAACGGCACTATTTATATAAATACGCGTATGCCCGATAATTTTAAAACAAGCCCCAGAGAAACACAACGGAGGGGAGGACGTCTGCCCTTCGTCAGTGACTCAGAAACTATGTGGGCCCAGCAGTGCCCCCTATCTCTCACGCAGACCAGGGTTGTAACACACACACACAGGGCAAAACAGACGACCGTTAACAAAACAAAACACAACAGGCGTAGGAAGTCTGATGTCTGCATTCCTAGATAACATTGATGAGTCAATTGTGCCAGCCTTAACGGTGGCGTTTCGTGCAATCATTGCCCGCCATGTGGCACCTTCCCTGGGTGTGCCAGGAGGATGGCGCGTGCATCCCCAGGATCGGCCCGAATTTGGATGGCACCACCTCTGGGATGGACGATATGTATTTGGCTAAACACGGAGACGCACGATGGGGTTCTAATTAGATGTCATTTTACAAATAATGCTCGCAGGTTAGATGGATTGCTCTTGCCAGTGAGGCCCGGAATGCGAAACCAGCTCAGAGTTTCCATAGTGTTTTAAGGGTTTAGATCATGTGAAAAGGTTATGCAAGTGTGGTGTAACCGTCGATATATTGGAAAAAAACGACTAGACACACAACACTTAACTTTAAAAGTAGTTCTCGACGTTTCGCTGGAGGTTGCACTCAGCATCATCAAGAGATTATGCTGAGTGCAACCTCCAGTCGTTTTTCCAACATATCGACGGTTACACCACACTTGCATAACCTTTTCACGTGATCTAAATCCTTAAAACACTATGATATTATCGATCATGAAAGCCTTCGAACCAAATTCAGTTCAGAGTTTGTTCGACAAACAATTGTTGCTAGATCATATTGGTCCTGAAATCCAGTAGGATGATGGACTTTGTGAAGCCACAGAAACGAGATCTGCTTATTAATATTCACCACATTAACGGTGCACTCTAAAGCTTCAGGTGGGTCGGGTTTTTATTGCTAGGCATTTTTAACTCCACTTAGATATCACACTACATAACAAGACAAAGATCCGCCGTATAGACTCAACAGACTTTAGGGGTAAGTGCTGTTAGCGGGCATTCATGAGGGCCAGCACGGCACATGAGGGGGTGGGTGGCCAGCACTACGCCCGGCCGCATTTGTCTCCTTAGTTGGAGGCGAAAAGTCGCGAAGGATAGAGGGGGAGCGCTCAGTGACACGGCTATCCCAAAAGAACAGCTTTGTAAAGCAATTCTCAGATATAAAACAGTTGGGGGAATTAGTAGAAACGACCTTTTTTCATTTAGAGGTGAGATTCCACAGTGGCAAGAAAGGACTACAGCTGAAAGAAGAATCCAAAAATAATAATACTAAAACAATCTGCTTTGCTTGGACAGCGGCCAACGCGCAAACGCAACGTGCAGTAATAGCTTAACTTCCCACACGGAGGAATTCAAGCGACAGGATGAAACGGCTCAACACCTGGGCTCCACACATTCCACTTTGTGCGAACACGACGGGGATGTCAGGCACACAACGCACAAGATCCTCACAAGACGCCACCAGCGAAAAAGTCTAAAAAGCCTTGCCGAGGTAACAAAAGGATGTCGCAGACTGATTGTTGTAGGTACGATCCTTTCCATGCCCTGCCTGCCATCCATCAGGGAAGACGTGACGTGGAATCACCTCACATGCAAAGCAACAGTGATGGACTGTCCGTGGGATTGCATGGCCATGCAAATACTTGATGAAGGCAAACGACTGGGGCTGCTGCTGACCGACGTGATAAAGAGGGAGCCACGGCAGAATGTTTGCGATTACTCTCGTGGCTGACAATCTGGGATAATGGCTACAGAGGAAATAGTCCCATTCAAGCAACGCCATCGCTCAAGCAATGGAAGCTAAGTGTGCACGGCAAACATTGACGAGGCTGGTTCCTTTTCCCCGTCTTGTCTACTGTTCTCCACAACACAGAAGTAAAGATTCCGCACTTCTTTGTTAGTTTAGGTTCCTGACGTTCTCAAAAGTTTAAATTTGTTTAAAAAAAAACCAGCTACACGTATCATGGGTAGATGACGCGATTACTTGGTGGCCCGTTAAGAGAGAACTGAAAATATCGGTTTCACTGTGATGCCACAAACGTGACATTTATAGGGTGGGAAAGCGCTGCCCTTCGCCGCGTGGACCAGGTGGCTTGGAGGATCCCAAACGTCCTCTTGTTCGTTCGTACGGTGAGTCCGCGCGCTCAGGCCTCGCACAGTGAGTGGAGCCACATGGTGGCGCGGAGGTTCGGGTTGCTCAGCAACCTCGATTCCTCCATCGAGACTTCCATCGGGACACATGTTGACGATAATATACAACACGGATTCTTACCATTCTTTAATAATAATAATAGCATTTTATAGAGCCCCTTTCACCCGAGAGTCACAAAGCCCTGCACAAGGGCCGCGGAGAGAACGGCATGTCAAACAACGACAAAAAAAACCACAACTAATATAAAAAACATTTAAGTATACATTTACACCTATCTCGTGCTACATTTCAAACACCAGCTTGCAAACAGATGCAATCTTCAAACATTTCTACCGTAATACCTTCGCTAAAGATACGTTTTTAAAAAAATCTGTAATCATCATCATCTGTTCCGCTTTAATCCGATATTAGCAGGTGAGTTGTTTTCTTCTTAACCTAATCTTTCAATGTTTTCACAACAATTCTACACACTGCCGTCACGGACAGGGCGAGTCTAAAGTTACAGTTACTCCAGCCATGATGACGGATGCGCTCTAAAAATATCCCAAAGCATAGCTGGCATTCCGACTCACGCTCAGCCACGTGACGCGGGACTCCTGAACACAACGCACCAGACGATCATCGCCCTAACTACGAAGTCACCAGACACCGCGGATCTCTTTTTTGCCCGAATCCCCGACGTTCTGTGTTTTTTTTACAAAGGCGGCACGGTGGCGTAGCGGTGAGTAGCGCTGCCGCCTCACAGCAAGAAGCGTCCCCGGTTCGAATCCCGGCTCGGGTTGCCTTTCTGTGTGGGGTTTGCATGTTCTCCCCGTGTCGTAGCGCAGAGCGCAATCCGCTACACTACCGATCCCCAAAAACCCTACTACCACGTGTCATGATCTAGTACCGTGACCGATGACTCACCCTACGTACTGTTTTCAAATCAAGAAACTCATCAACATTTTACCCTGAAAGAGTTCCCAGCACGTGGAGTGCAACCTACGCAGTGCTAAACTTAACTTGCAGTGCTCACACTCCGGAGCTGTTGTAACGTTTTAACAATGTAAATAGAGAATCAAATATATATATAATTATAGGCACGTTTGTCAATTCGCATGGTTGGTGTGTCAATGCAGGAATCCCGTCAAGAGCTTGCAAGCTCACTGGGTGTTTTTCTGCTGTAATAATACACATCTATTAACATCTATCACTGCTGGACGAAGGCCCATTGCCATGTTGTTTGACCATAGTTCACCATGATAATAATATTATTTTATATAGCGCCTTTCACCCGAGGGTCACAAAGCGCTGCACAAGGGCCGCGAAGAGCACGGCATGTCAACAATGATGGTGAATGTGGGTTGGTGAAAGGGGGTGCTTATGATCACCACTGTTAACCGTGGCCAGGTACCAAATTCAGGTCACCGGGTTCACAATGCCACACGCTAACCACTGCGCCACCACTCCAACCCCAGGGCTATTCTAAAGTTGAAAAAAATTGTCAGGCACTTGCCACATTTCTACCCTCATAAATGGCAGAGTTATTTAAAAGTATGACCTTGAACCATTTCAAACCAACTTATTTGCACATTCTGTTGGTCTGTTCTAAGCGAAGTTTTTCAATCGGAATGTGTGCCAGTTATGGTATATGGAATTAGAATGTGGTCGACCAGGTTTTAAAAAACAATTGTTATGTAAGGCATAAGTGCCAACTAAATACTTGTTCATCTCACGTGTGACAACCATGGGAATTTGTTACACAACAATTCCTAGATGTGATTTTATGCATCCATCATGAGTATTTTCAAATGGTTGCACTGACATTACCACTGCTGTTACATGTCCCCTAATGTGCAGTTATGCATCGTGACATCTATTGAGCAAAATATATGAAATGCCACAATTATAAAAGCCTAGCTACTCACAGACCAATAAACATGTATTGCCTGCGAATTCTACCAAACACTTCGAGGCCGAGCTGAAAGACAACGATGTCCAGAGGCTGGACATTATTTTTTTATGCGTTTACATTATCATCGTACTGCAAAAAAAAAACGTGTACTGACCGCCAACAACATGAATGTACACATTTAACAAGGTGTGGATACAGCAGAGCACACAGCTTGACCTTTTGCCGGTGCTGTCGTAAACGCGCGACTTCTCGACATTTGCGAGATAACATTCTTCGTGGGCCTTCTACAGGAATGTTGCCGGTTGGGGAGCACCTCGGCAGCTCTGTGAGAAGTCACAGGCGACGTGGAGCACGGAGGGAGGGGGTGTGTGTGGTGTGTGTGTGTGGTGTGTGTGTGGTGAGCGGTGGCTCAGCCGTTAGCGCGCTGGGCTATAAACCTGGCCACCCGAGTTCGAATCCCGCTCACGGCCAACACCAGTCACGATTTTCTGAACCGTTCCTGGGCCTCGCCTCGGTCGATTCAGCCTCAAACGAGTACCTAGCGCGGTGTGTAAACATTGCCACTAGGGAGACAAAGGCGTCCGGGGCCTGGTGCCGGTCACCCACCCACGTCGTGTGCCGCGTCGACCTCCACATGTTGCTACTCGCAAACAGAACTTGACCCTACAGTCTGTCAAGGCTATACGGGGGATCTTTGTCTCGGGGCGATGAGCGGTTGCCACATGAGTCATTTACTGCTTGTGACAGCCCTGGCCCGGCGTAGCTGGCTATGCATTTGTGAATGGGGGAAATAGGAGGGGCCAGTCCGCCTCCCGAACGCCTCCCCTCCCCGAGCACGCGTCTTGGCCGGGGCCCGTCCTCTGGCGGCAATGCGAGCCAGCCACTCGCCGCTTGCCAAAGCAGGAAGGGGAGAGAGGAAAAAAAAATATTAAAGCAAAGTTCTCTAGCCTGTGACTGGCTCCTCGCTAGCTCGGAACACTCACGGGATCGTAGTACACCCGAGGCAGGCCAGTCCGGACAAGCCCGAGTCACAAGTGTGTGTTGCTTGCTGTTGCTCGCTGCTACTTTACGAACTGACTGAGGAGCCACGTCTCGGGCCTACTCGCCAGCAACTCAACAACAAAAACTTGAGAATGAAACTGGAGCTGTACACGAGGCGGAGGTGACAACCCGCGGGCCCGTGGGAGGCAATGACGGCAGCCTGTTCGTGCTGAGGTGAGTTGGTGTGGAAGGGGGTCTTCTCTGTCACCCCACTCGTGTCCCGTCACGAGACGTCCCGAACTTGGCCGCGCGTTTGAGTGACACTCGAAGTGACCTGAGCGGCGGTGCTTGTGTTTCGATATATCCGCCGGTCGGAGATTCGCAACTACGATAGAGTGTTGAGTTGGTTTAGTTTGTGACATTTTAAAAGTGAGAGGTCTGCGCAACCCCCCCTCCCAGTCCTCGTTCCCCCGTGTCTCTGCGCTGTGTGTTCAACCGGCGTTCACATCAAAGAGCGCAGTCATTCTAAGTACACACCGGAAATGTGTACTGTCCCCGGCGCTTCACACTGCTGAACATGGTCTAGAATAACTGGGATTGACGGACCGTAAACTTGTTAGCTGGCCCACACACTGGACACAGGGTCTTCTTCTTTGCGATTCTTCGACGCACTATGGTCAGCCTCTGGACATCGTTGTCTTTCAGCTCGGCCTTGAAGTGTTTGGTAGAATTCGCAGGCAATACCAAGTTTTACCTGACAGAGATCGCGACGTGAACGCTCCTACCTTGACCATATGAAGTAAAAACACCGTGTGTTAGCAACACCTCTTTCCGTCTGTATGGGGTAGAGTGCTATCCCCTCGCGTCCGTGGATTTTCTTCGGTTGTTCCGTTTCCCCGCCACGTGTTGGAACACCGATTGATCGACTGAAAACTCGTTAAAGTAAAACCCAATGCAGGACCCTTCTCAAAATGAAGCCTATGACGCGGCACGGCTTTCTTGGCTAAACAAGTTCGTGATTATTATTCTCATAATTGAGTTCAGAACTGATACGCAGTCACATACATAGACGGTGCAGGGGCAGTGGTTGTTAACCTTTACTGCAGCCTGCACCCCTTTAGTTCTCAAACATTTTCTCGCACCCCTTGTCAATAAATACATATATAATACAATACATGTATAATACAATACATGTACAATACAATACATACAAACATCTGGGGTGTCCCGCACGCCCCGAGGGGCAGCGTGATACACCCCAGGTTAAGACCCACTGCTCTCCGGCTCTCATTCGCACTGTAGGTCAACTGCTTTCACGCACATCTATCTGTCTATCTTGTCATACGGTGTCTCTAATCTACGGTAAGTTGTGTTGGCTGCCATTGGTAACAAAACAAGCGCGTAAATAAACAAGCACCCGTGACCTTACGCCATCGGAATGCAAACACAAATGTCAACAGAATATAGATGAGATAATATTGATTGCGATCTCAGAGCGAGGTCTCGTTTCGTGCAGAATCGTCCCGACCCGATTGGCCTGGGTCACAATTCTCGCTATTGCAACGGAGTGGATGCTGCTGCACGTGGTCAACTTAGGGCGGCGTGTGCTAGATATTAGCATGGGTGGCACGGTGGCGTAGTGGGTAGCGCTTCCGCCTCACAGCAAGAAGTCCCTAGTTCGAGTCCCGGCTTGGGTGCCCTTCTGTGTGGAGTTTGTTCTCCCCGTGTCCGCGTGGATTTTCGGCAGGGGTACTCCGGTTTCCTCCCAGAGTCCAAAGGCATGGTGCTTAGGCTAATTGCCCCGACTAAATTTCCCCCGGTGCCCTGTGATGGACCGGCGTGCCATGCTAGGTATAGCCCTGCCTTGCGCCCTGTGTTTGCCGGGATAGGCTCCGGCTCACCGCGACCCTGTACAGGATGAAGCGGTTTCTGACAATGGATGGATGTATGGATGGAAAATATTACAGGGTGGAGCAGCGGTGTAGTGGTTGGTACACTGCTATGAAGCCGTCGAGCCGAATTTAACTCCAAGCCATGGCCACGAGTTACGAGTGGGATCTAAACTGGCCCCTTCACCTCTCTGCATAGACCGGTATAGTCTTCTTCTTTGCGATTCTTCGAAGCACGATGGTCAGCCTCTGCACATCGTTGTCTTTCAGCTCGGCCTCGAAGTGTTTGGTAGAATTCGCAGGCAATACCAAGTATGAAAACGGCTTGAACATTATTATACATTAATGAACAACCGGATACACACGTTCCGCTGAAAACGTTGCAAACCATCAACTTGGCAATTAAATTAAATTTCCATGAGTGTAGCGGCGCGTACCTTATCATCACCCTGTGGGGGCGTAGGGCGAAATGCTGTGGAGATTCTTAACATTTCCGAGAGCCAGCACGTGGGCCTGGGAACTTTATAACATCGGTCAGGAGTGGCTTCCTTTGGTCAATTACACGTTGCTGGAAAACGAGTCATTTTAGACGAGCCTGACCGCAGCAAAGTCTGCAAAGCACGAGAACGCTGGTAAAGCTTGTGTCATGGGAATTGGTGGCCTTCTGTCATCGCCTGATAAACAATTAGTCAGAGGAGGCTGCTGTACACCTACAGCCAGCTGCCTTCTTTAATGCCAACAAACATAGCTAGATTTACAACATGTTCACACATCACATTCCTCGAGCTAGGGTGACGATCTAACCCTGTAACGACACAGTAACTGTTATGTTCAGCTTACTGTCCAGGACGAAGCATTGCAAACGGATTGCATAACAGGGATTCTGCAAGGTAAGGATGCTGCTGCATTCCTGTTGCCAAGTTCTGGCAAGAGCTCAACATCGCCGTAATGCAGTTTTCAACAGTAAAAAAAAAATGACACTGGAAATTACTGATATAGGTTTTCACGGCTCGATGCATGACAGTTGCTTTTCAAAGCTGTTCTTTCGGGATGGCAGTGTCGAGTGCTCCCTCTATCTCTATCACGCTGGATATTAATCATACATTGTTTGCTTTTTAGTACGCACTACATAGCCCTAGTATTATTCTAGAATCCTATGGGTAGCGTTTCAAATCAAAGCAAAGCACGCTCGTGACGTGACACCTGGCTTACCCAGCCAGTCCGCTGCTTGCCACCGTTATCTTAATTTATAATACATGCTACTACACCGGTCTCAATTCTGTACCTCCAGACACACACGCGAGTGCTATGACGCAGTGATGTGCTTTGCTAGAGAACGCACGTATTATAAACCCATCCCACCCATCCATTTTCAGAAACCGCTTAATGCTGTACAGGGTCGCGGTGAGCCGGAGCCTGTTCCGGCAGACACAGGGCGCAAGGCAGGGCTATACCCAGGATGGGACGCCAGCCCATCGCAGGGCACCTGGGGCAATTTACTCAGTAGGCCCATTAACCTGGCAGCATGTCTTTGGACGGTGGGAGGAAACAGGAGTGCCTGGCGAAAACCCATACGGACACGGGGAAGAACATGCAAACGCCACACAGAAATGCCCCCTAGCCGGGGATTCGAACTCGGGACCTCCTTGCTGTGAGGCGGCAGCACTAACCACTACGCCACTGTGCCGCCCTATATTATAAACTCACCTAGAGTAATTCCCTATAACTAGACAATTTACGCGCGGTGTCTTAACCATTTGCGATATTGTGATGAAGCCAATTCACACGATGAAACAATGTGTACGTCTTCGTAACTGCAGATAAATATCACAAGGGCACGGGATGTGCAGGTTTATGAGCAGCTAGAAAAAATATTGCATTTCTAGCAGTGTTGTTTTGAGGTCACGACCATAATTATATTGCTGCATTAGTAGTCGGAGGATAAAGGTTATTACGCTATTGGAAATGTCAGTTTCTCCACGTTTGAATAACAATGCGTTCAAACAAAAAATATCAGGTATTGAAGTCATATTTGGTGTGTCTTGCTACTTGTCTGTGTGGGGAGAGGTGGTGTGAAAGCGGTTAGCGCATGGCCAACATCGGTGACGATCACCTGAACCGGTCCTGGGCCTCCCAAAGGTCGACTCGGCCTCAAATGAGTTCCTGGTGCAGTGTGTAAATATTACGACCGGAGAGACAAAGGCGGCCGGGCGCGGTTCCGACCACCTACACAGGTGCTCGCTAGCAGCAATGTCCCCAAAAGTCTGTTCAGGCTAAACAGAGAAGGAGCAGGAAGTGGTGTGTGGTTCTTCTTTCTTTGCGATTCTTCGAAGCACGATGGCTAGCTTCTGGACATCGTTGTGTGGTTTGCACACTGCTATGCACTACAATCGCATAATCTGGGTTCAACCCCTGGCCATGGGCAAAAGTAGCAGGTGGAATTCCATCTGGTCCTGTCCCACCCCCTAAAAGAAAAACGACGTAAAGATGCAGCCCTGAAATTTGGGACGCGGCCGCACATGCTTGTGGGGACAAAAAACACGCAAACGAAATAATAATAATAGCGTTTTATATAGCGCCTTTCACCCGAGGGTCACAAAGCGCTGCACAAGGGCCGCGAAGAGAACGGCATGTCAACAATGAAAGGTCGTGAAACTGGAAATCTTAAGAGCGGCAAAAATCTGCCAGCGTCCCCTAAGATGGCCGTCACTTCTTTAAAGATAAACACGGAGGGAGACAGGGAGGGAGGGTGAGGAACAGGCGGAGACATAGGGACACAGAGACAGGATAGTTGCAATCAGCTTCATCAGGAACAAAAAAAACACTGTGCTTTGTCCTTAAAACTGATTGGCCCACACCCATAGCCACGTAACTCCGCCGACTGTCTAGCTGTGAGTCACCCACGTACACCGCGTGGCTGTCTTCCCCCCCCCTCCCCCGGCTCTGCGGCTTCCTCGCGCCTCTGAGTCTCCCTCTCTTCCGATGAAAACTTTCGAAATTGGATGAATATGTGCCCGTTATAAATCGTATTTGGGCGGCACGGTGGCGTAGTGGGTAGCGCTTCCGCCTCACAGCAAGAAGGTCCCGGGTTCGAATCTCGGCTCGGGGTGCCTTTCTGTGTGGAGTTTGCATGTTCTCCCCGTGTCCGCGTGGGTTTTCGCCGGGCACTCCGGTTTCCTCCCACCGTCCAAAGACATGCTGCCAGGTTAATTGGCGTACTGACTAAATTTCCCCAGGCGCCCTGCGATGGACTGGCGTCCCATCCTTGGTGTTCCCCTGCCTTGCGCCCTGTGTCTGCCGGGATAGGCTCCGGCTCACCGCGACCCTGTATAGGATTAAGCGGTTTCTGAAAATGAATGAATGAATAAATCGTATTTACCATATCATCAGCAGTCCGCGTGGCGGTGTGAGAGCTCTTTGTGCGGTATTTCCACGTTGAGAGACCAGTGCTGCCGCCGTGCGCCGATGCCGAGACAGGTTAAACAACTCTTGCGTCCAATATCAATCCGTGGGGCCCACTCTTGCTGTGAATGTGCGCGATAGTACCCGCTGGGCTGCACCAGCATCGTGTCGAAATGCAGAGACCCTCATGCACCGTAAGAACCACGTACGGCGTCCCGAATCGACGGTGCCAGGACCGGAGGCGCACACTAAGCCTGACAATGCGTTTCTTTTCAAGCGGCCCAGATGAAAGGTGGCTCGGAGCGTGTGTCGTTCTCGGCGTGCGGTCTACATCAACATTAGTCACCGCTGCCTCGACACAAATAGACCCGCGATGCGGCCAACAGATTACCGAATCACTCCAAAACTATGTAAATACTGTACGCACTATAATTAAAGCTCAACTGTGCTGTTACGCCCAACCACGGTGGGGGTTTGCTTTTAAGATACAATTGACAATCCCCATTAATTCCATGAGAAAACTCACCAGCCATGATTAATCCACTGCTGGATGAAGGCATTCCCCAAGCTGTTACCATCTCTCACGATACTACACTAGTAAAACATGCGCCCATAAAGTGATTTCAACTGATATGGCCAGTCTTGGACAGGCCGTGGTACACTGCTAGCTGTAATATCTCTGCATGCTCATGTATTGATCTCATTAGACGACACGAACAGGAAAATGTGTAATTTGGGGGAGAGGGGAGAGGAAAAAATGTCACATTTGAATAATGTTGAAGTGTGAATTCGTTTATAGCAAGTATTCTGTAAAGTGCAACCCGTGTCGTGGATAAGTTAACGAGGCCCCGTCAAGGATTAACTGCACCTCACTTTCCTTTCCATGGGTATTCGAAGCAGCCTTGATCATTTTTGTTTTGTTCCTTTGGCTTTTGATTTTTTTTCTTTGTTGACATGCCGTTCTCTTCGCGGCCCTTGTGCAGCGCTTTGTGACCCTCGGGTGAAAGGCGCTATATAAAACGCTATTATTATTATGAGCTTGTGTGTTCTTGTTTTGGCCAGGCTTGTTTGTCGCACTGTTTGTTTTACATTATCAGCAAAGCAACCGCATAAAAAAAAAACCCCAGCAATAACCACTGACCCGTTTTCCGCAAGCATAAAAATGGCTCGCAATAAACATACAAGTAAAATGTTTCCGCTTTTTAACGGTGAAACGAAAGGGAGTGGCTCCGGAGTATTCGCCGGCAAGCTGAACTTGCCATCCGGTCGAGTCGGTGTCCTGGCTCGACAGTTGAAATAGCGGTAAAGATTTCTCCGATCCTCCCCCCATCGCCTCCGCAAACCCAGCAGTATAAATACGCGCAAAGCCAGCCACCGACAGGTCGCATGTTTAACGGCGTTCGTAATATATAGGTTGTTATAAGATATGGTCATCTAAACATCTGGATTCAACGGACTTCTGGAAACCCTTCCCGCCCCCCCCACCCATGAGTCCGTTCTTCTTCTTCTTTGCGATTCTTCGAAGTACTATGGTCGGCCTCTGGACATCCGTTAAATCGAGGTTTTACTGTATTTGGACTAACTAGTAAGCAATGGGTAACAATGCAAGACATTTGATTATCATTCTCATTTAAAATCGCATCGATGGAGGCAGAAAACCGTCATAAAGATGGAAGTGATTCATATGTTTTAAAGGGAAGTTTAGTTGGTATTAAATGTGAAAATTCAGGAATTAGAGTGTAACAGTAATGCACATTGTCCTCGTTTTGAAATCACTCTACAGTACAATCCCAATTCTCTGGACCCCGGCTACCCACACACCCACGCACACAATCATACGTATTTTTTATGTACTGTATTTATAATACATGAAATTACAATGCATTACTTTATCCATCCATCCATTTTCAGAAACCGCTTAATCCTATACAGGGTCGCGGTGAGCCGGAGCCTATCCCGGCAGACACAGGGCGCAAGGCAGGG
>JAZEWU010000034.1:720300-731027 GCA_036362915.1 Geotria australis | reverse complement strand
AAGGCACCCTGAGCCGAGATTCGAACCCGGGACCTTCTTGCTGTGAGGCGGAAGCGCTACCCACTACGCCACCGTGCCGCCCTGCATTACTTTATATAATATATATTTCAGAATGTATAACGTATAATGCTCTCCAACACACCGGTGTGCTGAAATGTTAAAGAACTGGTACGTTTTTGTTCACGTGACAAATCTAACTAGTTTCACGCCCTTTCAGTGTATTCGAAGCCGACTTCATCATTTAATTTTTGTTACTTTGGTTTTTATTAGTTGTTTTTTCTCTGTCGTCGTTGACATGCCGTTCTCTCCGCGGCCCTTGTGCAGCGCTTTGTGACCCTCGGGTGAAAGGCGCTCTATAAAATGCTATTATTATTATTATTTCGCTGCGGCGGTTGTAGGCAGCTTTACGACACTTATTTTTTACGTGACCCAACCAGAAAAAGGATATACTATGGATACTGCATCTCTCTTTACCCAAGTTGAAGTACAGCTGGCACTCACCAGGGTTCAATCAATTACAGTGTTCCATTCGTTACGGACAAAGGTCTTCTCTATTATAGCGCGTACTATGAAGTGAATTCCGTTTCTAACTTGACCGTTTCTGCTCCGCCGTGCTCATTTCTATAACAGCGCAATGTATTTTAAAATCACGTAAAGGCCGCTCTGTAATTAATCAGTCGCCGCGAAACAGCAAGCTAACATTTGACTAACAACTTTTCAGCGGTAATTTTTTTTTTATGTAGCCGTTAACAAGCATCGCTGATGTCGTGTTGGATTTCCTGCTCTCGTGAGGAAACCATGAGATCGAAAATTATGTTCTCAAAAGCACTGGATGCAGCAACCCGCTACGGCGTGGACGGCGCGAGTTTAAAGCGTGTGAGGTTCTCCACGGACTCGCAACACAGTTCCGCACACCTGCGATGGTTTGTATTTAAGGAAGTGACGGCCATCTTAGGGGACGCTGGCAGATTTTTGCCGCTCTTAAGATTGCGAGTTTCACGACCTTCCAACGTATTCGAAGCAGCCTTAATCATTTATTTTTTTGTTGCTTTGGTTTTTAGAGTTTTTTTGTCATTGTTGAAATGCCATTATCTCCGCGGCCCTTGTGCAGCGCTTTGTGACCCTCGGGTGAAAGGCGCTATATAAAATGCTATTATTATTATTAACTCCCTGGGCAAATCGGCAGAGTGTGTGTGCGTGTGTTTTTTCACCAAAAGACTCGGTGCCTGATGTAGCGCACGTTCCTGGCATTGCTGCTGGCTGGATGGGACAGGAATCATGCCAGACTTGGAAAAGCAATTTTCTTCCTATCGTTAGATGCACTTACATAATGTATTAAACGATTGGTGGCTAGGAATACATAAGTTTTGCAGACTCTTTTCTCTAAACGTGTTTTGTTTACAATGCATATTTTTTTAAATCACGACTGAAATTGGACATGGAACGTGGAAGATCTAGCAGAATTAAAATTCTTCGCAAAAAACTTACATTGGAATAAATCAATAACACCTCATGTACAAGCATATATTATTTTGAGGAGTTGGACAGTGCATTGCAAAATGTACTTAGAACGCAGCGAGCAAAGTTCGATTCCTGTCTACAGCTATCGCTTACGGGTGCTACACCCCACCCCACCCCCTAACTCTGCTGACCAAAACAGGCAAAAATAAGAGCGAAATCCGATTATCTTAAAATTAAGACCAAAGATCACTGGCCATGATCCAGTGCTGGATGAAGAGCGTGTCGCCATCTGTTCTGGTCTCACGACGAGCCATCTATTCCTGCACGTGAGCTGGTCTCTCCATCTCTGGTGGAGGTCATCATCTCGCTACTGCTCCCTTCTGAGGCTGCGGCTCAGTCATCAGTGGCGACATCCCCCCCTTCCCGTGGCGATTCCTGCCCAGGCCCCCCTGCTTTATCATGGATACGACGTTTTGAATTTGCGATGTACTCCAATCGACGCGTGTTGCTGTGCCTGCAACTCCACACGCTTCTCTGCGTCCGATGTATTCATTAATTTATTACCAGAAACCGCTTAATCCTGTACAGGGTTGCGGTGAGCGGAGCGTATCCCGGCAGACACAGGGCGCAAGGCAGGGCTATACCCAGGATAGGACGCCAGTCCATCACAGGGCACCGTGGGCAATTCAGTCAACAGGCCAATTAACCTACGCAGCAGCATGTCTTTAGACTGTGGGAGGAAACCGGAGTGCCCGGCGAAGCCCCACGTTGACATGGGGAGAACATGCAAACTCCACACAGGAAGGCAACCGAGCTGGGATTCGAACCCGGCTGCGCGACTCGCCTTCTTGCTCTGGGGCGGCAGCGATACTCACCGCGCTACCGTGACCCCCCTGAATTTTAGTCGATCTACCTAAAACAAATATCCTGCTTACACATAATCTGAGCCTACTGTATGAGGCTTCCCACCTCCCCCACCACCTACCTAGCTTTCCATGTCCGCGCCTGAAATGGCAATCGCAAATGCGATTAGAAACCCCAACTTTTTATTAATGGAAACAGACTAACGCCGGCCCACTTCTAAATTTACCACCAGGGCGGATAGGTTACATTGTTACAAGTACACCTTACTTTCCGAGTCAAGGCTGAGGGCCGGAGAAGGGATTAAGTTTCCGTCAGGTCTTGGGGGGTGGCAGGTGCAGCTCGTGTGGCAGAGAATGATAGCTGCCTCCGCGTGGGTTTTTCGCGGTTTCCCTGTAACAGGCCCTGCGGTGCGGGGTTTTTTTTTTCAAGTTTTTTTTGTTTTATCGCGACTTGTTCCGTACGGTGCCCCCGGCGTTTCGTCCCACGTGTTGGCAAGCCACGCGATTCGTGAATAAGCTGCCAGCGCTCGGTTAGGAATAACGCGCGGGGTTAGAGGTCAAAAACCCGCTGCTGCCATCGGGTTACAGTGACCACGCGTGACCGCAGGGACGACAAAATGTGGACAGACGCATTATTGCGCCGTGAATAAGTGTTGTGTAACGTAGCGCACTTCGCAACAAGAGTACAGTAAATTGTCGGTTGTTCTTCGGAGCTGTTCTTTTGTCGGGGTAGCCGTGTCGAGCGACGTTTCGCCTCCCACGCCTGAGGATGCTTCCAACGCGGGAGGCGAAACGTCGCGAGAGAGAGAGCGCTCAGTGAGACGGCTGTCCCCCGAAAGAACAGCTCTGAAGAGCAACCGTCGTGAATCGAGCCGTGAAAACCTACGTCAGTACAGTAATGGTTGCCAGTGATCAGAAAACGTGAAAGTAACTGGCAGCTCGGACGAGAATATCCTGACCTCATTAGCCCCAGCCGGCTGTTTAATGCGTGTACAACGCTACCCCTTTACGTTGTAGTGGATTCATGCAGCAACGCGGGGAGCGATGCAGGGAAACATGAAACGCTGCCAACGCCGCTCTACGTATTACCACGATCACACCCAGAAATTCGACCAACACTTGCTAGAAAAAAAATGGCACGGCAAACAATTGCCCCGTGCAGCCTGCTTTTGCTGAAAAGGGGGACACTTAATCTGTTGTGGCTAAATTGGCAATCATCTTCCCTACAATTGCTCCAAATTGACAGAGCAATGCAGACACAAACAATCCAACATGAACAGAAACATCTATGGACGTTGCCGCACAATAGTCTGGGTATGCCGTCACACAAAGGCGCATTGTCGTGGAGGTACGATTCACAGCTTGCCAAAATAAAATAACAAATGCAAAAAAGGAACGTTTCCGAATATTGAACTACCGTCATAATAGCCACAGACTCGTGTTCACGAAACGCAGGACACCAAATACATTTCACGCCGATACGTTTAGGGTTTTAATGGAAAGTGCGCGCATGATGGAAGGGTGTACGCCAGTGGTTCCCAAAGCGTGCGCCGGGGCACCACCACTAACTCTCAGGGGCACCGCGGGATATTCCACATTTTCGATGTATGCCAGATATTTTTCTGACTTTGGGCGCCGTGTAAAAAAAATCCTTATAAACTAGGGGCGCCGCGAACCTGAGAAAGTTTGGGAACCACTGGTGTACGCGATTAAATTGCCTCCCTGGTGGCCGCCCATCGGACGGCTAACCGTTTATCCGGCGCTCCGTTCGCCACCGTGCCGCCTCACCTCTTCCCGCAGTCGCCGATGAGCGCCGGCGCAGCATGGCCGATCCGCCGGACGCGAGCGTCAGCAACCTGCAGAAGAAGAAGCCGCCATGGCTCACCCTGAAAATCCCCGCGGCGCAGTCGGACACGGTGGCGCCGGCTGCCGCGCCACAGGAGCCCAGGTCGAGCCAGGTGAGTCGCGCGTGTGCGCGGAGAGTCCCCGACACGGCCCAGCGACTCCACAAGCCCCGCTGCCCCAAACGAGAGACGCTTATTCGTCCATCCATTTGTCCGTCAATCCATTATCCTCGGCAGACATAGGGGGCGAGGCAGGGCTATACCCAGGATGGGGATGCCAGTCCATCACAGGGCACCGGGGGGCCAATTTAGTCCGCAGCATGTGTTTGGACTGTGGGAGGAAATCGGAGTGCCCGGCGAAAACCCCACGCGGACACGGGGAGAATGCGCAAACGCCACACGGAAAGGCACCCGAGCTGGGATTCGAACCCGGGTCCTTCTTGCTGTGAGCCGGCAGTGCTTATTTGTATTTCACGAAAACAGGGCCATCGACTGGCGCCCTATTTTTGTGAAATACGAAAACACACATTTCGAAATAACAACTGCGGGTATACAATTTCCTTTAGTCGTAACAAATGCCTCTTTTTTTACGAAGCCCATTCGGACAAATCGCCGAGACTCCTGATTCTACTGACGGATTCCTGACAAATTCGGAGCCGACGATGGACGGACGACGAGCTGACGTGACGGACGGGATGCTGGTGGATTGGCGATGATTGCCGCCGTCCGTTCACAGCCGTCGGCCGCCTTCGCGGCGCGGCCCGTGTACCGATGGAGCGTCAGCATGCCCGTGGAGTCGCACGGACCGCCGACCGGAACCGAGACCGCGAAACCCACCTTCCAGCGACAGGCCTCTGTGGCTCAATCGATCCGACGGTAAACGCACCCTACACCATTTCCCCCTCCGGCGTTCTCGTGCGTCAGACTCACTGTGAGGTACGGTTATCTTACGCCGATGGAGGTTTTCGCGGCTCGATTCATGATGGTTGCTCTTCAGAGCTGTTCTTTCGGGACAGCCGTGGCACTGAGCGCACTCGCTCTCTCTCCCTCGCGACGTCTCGCCTCCCACGGCTGATAATAAGAATAATTAATAATTGTACAGTTATAACGCGCACGTATTCATTAAAAGTCGAAGGTATTCAATCAACGAGAGAACGGCTCGGAGGCGCGAGGAAAGCGCAGAGAGTTGGAGGAGGCAGCCAGACGGTTTGCCGGCGCCAAGTGTGGGAGGCGAGGGAGAGAGAAATGGAGAGCGCTCGACACGGCTATCCCGAAAGAACAGCTCTGAAGAGCAACCATCATGAATCGAGCCGTGAAAACCTACAGAAGTTTAGCTCTCTTAGTATACACTCTCACTGCTGTGCACGAAAACAACATTTTTTCACCACTTTCGGACGTTGCTTTGCATCCTAAAATCGCATTAACCAACAAGAATATGACTGGGTTTGGTCGGTATCATGCAGGCAGCAAAGTGTTCAAATACACGCGCCTGATAATGTATATACCAACATCGAGTGGCGTTTTGCGCTTGCTCCCTATAGTCTCATGTACGTATCTCCATCAGGGTTTGATTCAGACGGAAGCTGTACTAAAAGCAAATAACCGACTGTGCGTGCGGCGTGATGAACAGCGGCACAATTGCTCTACTGTACACGCGATGCGTAAACACATGCGTATACTTGTTTTTTTTTTAACAACGCACTTTTTCAAGACACCGATAGAGAGGGGGGGACGGTAAAAAATAAAATCTGTTTCTTTACCTTCTTAATATTGTGACGCCCTTGTGATTGGTGGATTTTCTGAGCTATTTGATCAAAATCTGCCCTTCCTCCCTCTCCTCCGCCGCCTCCTCCTCCTCCCACGCGTCTCCGCGTGCTGGTGCCACTATCCTGCCTTCCCTGTTGTGCTACCCGTGTGCCAGCTTCACATTTTCCAAGAGTCCCCGTAACCGGGTTCAGTCGGTGCTTGAGAGGGGCCAGTTTGCCAACAGGCGAGTGGGAGCCCAACCCAAGAGAAGCCTCGCCCGGTCACGGGACATGGTCAGGTATCTATATCTGCCTCGATGATTTCCTCCGTTCCGTTGTCTGCGTGTTCATCCTAGCTTTGCGAGCATGCGCGCTAATCCATTGCTTGCTTGCTTGCCGTTCTGATTTACTTTATAATCTGTGGCATATTGACCGTGGTGTATACCGTTCTGTGGGTTGGGTCACGTACAAGATAAGTCTCGTGAAGGTTTGTCACGTGAACAAAACGCGCCAATTCTTTACTACTTCAGCACGCCGGTGTGTTGGAGAGCGAACCCACAACATTTACAATGGAACACGACGTTTCGCTGATATCGATAACATTGAACACAAAAGCCTTCGTGTTAAATTGACATTGACGTTGAGAAGGCTTTTGTCTAAGATTTTACTCGGCTCGGCTTCTTATAAAACGCGGAAAAGAATAAATGATTTGAATACACTCCATTGGGAGTGGTGCACAGGCACAAGTATCTCATAGACTAAGACGAAGAAGCGCCGTTTTCCGAAACGTCACCTCCGTTTCGGAAAACACACAACCG
This sequence comes from Geotria australis, assembly GCA_036362915.1. Classification (NCBI taxonomy): domain Eukaryota; kingdom Metazoa; phylum Chordata; class Hyperoartia; order Petromyzontiformes; family Geotriidae; genus Geotria; species Geotria australis. Next base: position 724,296 of record JAZEWU010000034.1, on the reverse strand, counting down.
TAACGCCTGACGATGCTTCCAACGTAACAGGCGAAACGTCGCGAGGGAGAGAGAGGGAGATCGCTCAGTGACACGACTATCCCGAAACAACAGCTCTGAAGAGCAACCATCGTTATCTTCAAGTTCACAGATTGTCCAGGCGAGCGCCGGGAAGCTTAGCAGAACGCACTAGAAGGGCACGTTCGATAGCGTGACGGCGCGACAGGCTGGCGCAACAATAACACAGGCGCACCGTCGGAAGGTGGAACCTGCTCGACAGCCTTTCGGTGCCGTCGTTATGTTCGTCTAATTGTCGCGCGGGAAAAAGAAAGAGCATTCAAAGCTGTTTGTCTTTGACAATAGCAGGAATAATAACGATATTTTTTTAATAATAATAATGATTTTACTTTTATAACGCGCACATATTTATTCAATGTCGAAGGTATTCATTCGACGACAGAATGACTCAGAGGCGCGAGGAAGGCGCAGAGTGCGGAGGAGGCAGCCAGGCGGTTTGCCGGCGCCTTCCGGAGGAGTCGGGGTAGCATTTCTATCCTCGCCGCGCATGCGCACACACGCACTGACGCGCTCACATCAACAACAACCGTCATTCGCCACTAAGTGGTGGTGACGTCACCACGGCGCCTGTGCCAGGCCAGGTGCACCTTGAGGCCACGTGAAATGTCGAAGGGCTCGCCGACAGGAGGTCACGGGACAGACCCAGGTGTCACGGGCTGCCTGACCGAGTTGACTGACAGACGGACCACCTGTGCTCCCTACTGTGCCAACCTGCTGTGTTTTATCCACCCGGCGCTCGGCTCGACGTTGCGAGCGTCGCTGCTCCGCCTTCCGTTGTTGCCGGAAGGCGACTGCCTCCGACTGCCCAGTGGCATCTTTCCCGATCCTCCTCCGCAGAGGTCGATCTTGACACCGCTGGTGCCAGTCATAAGCAAGTCCACCCAGCTCCAGGTCTTCCTGTGCGACATTAACCCCTACCTCCCAGTTGGTAACGCCGTGGTGTCTGCCATCACAGCGGCCAAGGAGGCCCCGGGACAGCGGTGCGAGGGGCTGGTAACCAACCCCTCCCGCCTTCAATTTACGTTACCACTCAACCACTGAAAGTTCGAATATCTAAGCAGGCGCGCACTCACGCGTCGCGCACTCACGCCCACGGACGGGCACCGGACACGCGCTGACGCGCATCCCAACGCCGCCGTGGCTTTCACCATTTCGCTGACGGCACTTGAAGCCGAATGTCCGCGCGTCGTTGAGTCAAAGTTATTTTGGTTTTTCGCGCGGGCTGTTTGCGCCGAATCGCCATGCACCGGCAAGGTAGGGCTGCTTTTTGACTTGTTACGTTTGTTGCGTGGAATGTTTTCACCCGGGCACCGCGCCGATTTAATGCACGTGCGCTGGTTTGATGTGGCAAGTATCGCTTTTCTTTCTCACGTCTGGTGAGCCTGCTTGTGACGCTTTTCACAACGTCTTGCCACCTGCATGTCAGAGGAACGAGCCGTGTTTTGATTGAAGATGTAAAAATGTGTGTTTAGTACAATTCACATTCTTCAGATGGTAAATGTGACACGTCAGCCAATCTGAATTCGTGTACAAACAATTATATTTAGATTGACCTCATGTAGGTTTGCTCGATATATGAGAATCGCTCTCCATAGCCGTTCTTTCGGGATAGTTGTGTCTTTAGGTTGTCAGTACGGTTCACGGCCGAGCAACGCAGTTAAATCAAGTACAAGTAGCTCGGACTTAAGCAAGCACAACCGAAATCCGACACAGCATTCGGAGTCAATCCCTTACGCCAGTCATCAATAATAGGTGAATGCCGGTCCAATCCCCCACGTGTCTGTGGGCTTGTAGGCGTAACGTCTTGCAAACCACAAACACGTACGCTCACCGTGACAGCCCTTGAAAAGAGGGGACTAAACTGTGATGTGCACTCCGGGAGGAATGTGTGGAATGGTCCCCTTTGAGGATAAAAGCAAACAAGTTAATCAGCTGCCTGCACAAACTACAGCCTTAAATGTCAGAGCTTCAACGTGGGTTCACCGCACGAGCACTTTGATGTACTGTAGCTGCGTGATGCGCACAGTAAATAACACACACTCACCTGCTCAATAAGATGTGTCTTTATTTACTCTGCGGAGCTGCTATGGCAATACCGGAATCGGCTTTCGGAGGCAGAAGAAATTTGTTCAGAAAACAATTAGGGCTGAGAATCGCCAGCGGAGCGGAAGGTGCTCTTTGCCTTCACGCGCCGCCGTCTCTATCGCGGAGCGCTGCCTGGTGCCCACCACGGGGGGAGAGGAATAGCGCACGGAGGGAGCCCCGTGTCTTGTAAACGCCACGCCGACACACCAGTCATTGCTCGCTATTGCCGATGCTATTTTGAGTTTGACAAGTAAGTGTCCAACATAACACCCGACGGGTAAGCCTGCGTTTTACTTTCGTATTGTGCTCATTGCACGTTTGTGGCTGTGTGTTTGCGTGAACTGAGTGAGGCTCGGTGGTTAGCGCGGTGGGCTACATACCCGGCGAACCGAATTCGAATCTCGCTCACGGCCAACACCGGTGACGATTTTCTGAATCGCTCCTGCGCATCCCCCAGGTCGACTCAGCCTCAAATGAGTATCTGGTGCGGTGTGGTAAACATCGCAACTTAGACTAAGGCGGCCGGGCGTGGTGCTGGTCGCCCACCTCCTCGTGTGCCGTGTCGACCTTCATCGGCACTTGTTGAGGCTATACGGGGGATCTTTGTCTTTACTCTCACGCGTGCGTTCATTGGCGCAAAGTGAGACTCGCACGCGAAGCTTGTGTACCTCTAGTATTCGGTCGAGAGGCAGCCAAACATTTGTGGTATTCGATAAGTGTGCATTGTACGATAGAACGCCATGTTACAGTATCTTGATCTCGGACGGATTGGTTAGTATCAGATTTATCATGGCAAGTGCTCACGTGATCTTGAATATCAAGTTGTTAATCGTTTGGATATTACCAGAACCGCCCTAGTTAGGAAATACATTGTGAACACAAACAATAGAATCCTTTCAGATTAATTGGTGTGCTGCACTGTTGTTGTGAGACGGCCATTGATCAATTAACTCATCGCTGGCTTTTTAAACAATGACGACGAACAGATAGAACGTGAGACCCAGAGGACACGTTCACAGAACGTGATGAGCGATTGGATAAACAGGCCGCACGTGTTACCATTACCCTCATCACAAACAATTGCAACCCCGATAACAAATGATTAATCCATTGTAAATGCAGCAGCAGATCAGTTTTAGTTGTACGTAATTACGGTCGCTCGTTTGACAATGACATGACACTGCACTTACTAACCCGACCTTTTCAACCTAAATTACCCCCCTTGTCATACTGACGTGACGACAATGTTCAATAGACGCCACCAATTGCACGCGGTCCAATTGTTCACACCGCGGGCCCTGCTGTAAATGTCTGGGCGAGCGTGCTTGTGGCTGGGGAGCGGTAGCGCAGTGGTCAACGCACTGCTACTAACAAAGACCTGAATTCGACTTAACATCCATCCGTCAGTCCGTCCAAGGGACGCTTCCACGCATCTCACCGACTCCGCCAGAAAAAAAAAACCTATCGATCACTCAGCCTCTCCATCAATCCGTCGCTTTAGCGTCGACCGCCGCCACAATCCGCTGTCTAAGGCCCCCTTCCCACTGTCATCGCGCCCAGGGGCACGGCGGAGTGGTTCGGCGTGGGTCGCGACTGCGAGGCGGAGCAGCAGCGATGGCAGCGACGCACGCGCCGCCACTGCAGCCTGCACCTGGGCAAGCTGAAGCCGCAGTACCTGCGCGAGATGGACCTGCCCAGCCAGGACAGCATCTCGCAAGCCAGCAATGACACGCCGCAGCCGTTCTACCTCGGCATGCAGAAGGTGGATAAGCGGCGCGTCACCGCGAGCGAGCGAGCGAGCTAACCGTTACGAGCGGGTTTCCCCGAGTTTGGCAAGCCCCCCCCCCCCCCCCC
>JAZEWU010000034.1:691649-716759 GCA_036362915.1 Geotria australis | reverse complement strand
CAGCTCAGTGGCTAAGCTCACCCACAACAGCTACACAGGCGCTCCACTTTGACACTCATTGTATTTATAGCGCACGCGACGGCACAGATGCATTGAGCGATGCGGCAGGCAGTGTTGAGAACGAAATAAATATGGGTTATTGCGCTGCATTTCACCGCAATGGTCTAGTACGAGATTAGTGCGTGGAATATTTCATATCGGGAAAGCAGCAGACGACCGGTTTTGCTGTCGGGATTTCGGCATCATTGGCGAGCCCAAGAGCCTTAACATCACGGCGTAAATATGCTGAACAAACGATGGAATATCTCGCGAACAACCGTCAACTTTTAAACATTCCCCAGAAACATCTCTGCGATTAACTCTGCATCTCACTTCAAGTTTGGATTCAGCTTTACAACTCATTCATCGCGTTACAAAAAAATAAACACCAAAGGGAACAACGTCAACGGAGAGTTGAGACATCAGGCGTGGATGGTGGCAAACCAGTCAGTTAGTAAGAGCCGGGGGGGGGGGGATAGGGTAAAGTGATAGGAAACCAAACTGAAAAACGACACCATCCGCGAGTCCCCCACGGAACCTCACCTTGCCCCGAGTGTGCGTACGGGCGAGCGGCGAGCGACGGGCAAGGCCGCCAATCCAATAATCCCGCAAAGAGCTCGCAAGCTCACTATCGTATTTTCTCTGCCGTAATAACAAACACCTGTCTATCCTTCGTTTTAATCCTACGTCGCCGTCCCGCTTGTCGCGCCGCAGGCCGGAGCGCGGCTGGCGCAAGCCGAGCCCGGCCGGCGCCACGCAGCCGCCGGCGGGGGCCCGCGTGCCGCTGCGCCAGGAGGTGGTGAGCGCCGAGCGGCGGCGGCGCGGCAAGCGCATCCCGCAGCTGGTGCACGAGCTGGCGTTCGTGCGCGAGAAGCGGCCCTACGGCCTGGGCATGGTGGGCCGGCTCACCAACCGCACCTACCGCAAGCGCATCGACAGCGTCACCAAGCAGCGGCTCGAGGAGCTCGACGATCACAGGTCGGCGCCCGCCGCTCGGACCGCGCGTGTGCCCGTGCGCGGCTCGGTAGACAGATATAAAATGTAAAATATGAGAGGTTTTACCTTTTCTGGCAATGAGAGACGTGTTAAGATCTTAAAACACCAAATGGACACCTTTTTGCAAAGGTTCCAGTTTGCAAGCAGACACAACATGCTTGTGGCAAAAAACATCCAAGCAAATGCTATGATGATATTATGCATTGTCCTTCAAACTGATTGGCCCAACACTACAGACAGCTTTCGTTAGAGCCTAGTCTCAGGGTATAGCCAAGTGTTGTCAAAAGGCAAGCAGTTTTTCGACAATGCAAATATCAATGCATTAGGTGCCCATAGATATATAGATAGATTATTGAGATATTCTCCCCGTGTCCGCGTGGGTTTTCGGCGGGCACTCCAGTTTCCTCCCACCAGTCCGAAGACATGCTGATGCTGCTGCATACGTTAATTGGCCTGCGGACTGAATTGTCCCCGGTGTCCTGTAATGGACTGGCACTGCTACATGTCCCTATCGACCACTGGTGTAACCAGTGTGTGCTTTTATACGCTACTAATAAAAATGGATTTTGCGATAACATTCTTTAAAAAAAGAAAATACAAGCAGAGCTCGATTACGTTGCTACACATGCGTTCATCTACAGTATTTCTAATTTAACAGTGCGACATACTTTCACTGGCCACTTTTAAAGACGTCCATCCAAATCGTGCGTTCCGCTGTAAACCATCCTCCGGCGTAGATCAGAGAAAAGTGCAAAACAGGGCCACGTTTTGAGCATTATCAGACGTGTTCTTCTTCTTCTTTGCGATTCTTCGAAGCACGATGGTCAGCCTCTGGACATCGTTGTCTTTCAGCTCGGCCTCGAAATCAGACGTGTTAAAAATGTACAATTAAATGTCGCGTGTAAAATGACTGAACTTTGCCTGCTCGTTTGTGTGCGCGGGTGCCGCCTCGCAGGCCATACTTCACCTACTGGATCACGTTCGTGCACATCCTCATCACCATCCTGTCCGTGTGCATCTACGGCATCGCGCCGGTCGGCTTTGTGCAGCACGAGACGTCCGGCACGGCGAGTCCCCGTCTCACTCACCCACGGCGATACGATTATTGTTATAATAATAATAATATACTGTGATGGAATGGCGTCCCACCATAGGTATAGATAGCCCTGCCTTGCGCCCAGTGTCTTGCCGGGATAGGCGCCGGCTCTCCGCAACCCTGTACAGGCTCAATCGTCAATTTGAAAATGTTCTCGTCTAAGATAAAGAGCCGCAGCGTTTACAATAGGCCATCAGCTGTTGGTACAATGTAAGGGGGAGGGTCACGAGACATCCATGCGGTATCTATAACCGAATCGCCCTGTATACTCTGCGGTGCTATTTTGTTCAAATCACACAAACGTAGTTGCCGCTGTGAACACGGCAGCGTTGACAATTTCCAGCGTTGACAATTTCCAGTGTTGACAATTTCCAGTGCCGACGCGTGTTTGCGACTGCTCTAACGTGAACTCTCTTCACACTTGCAGATTCTCACGCACAAAGGAATATACGACAGCGCGACATACGTGCAGCATGAAAATTTTTGGATTGGCCCAAACTCGGTAAGATAAAAAGCGCATACCTTAGCACACATTGCTTATACACTTGCAATCAGATGCTACTGGGCGTTATCACTGGAACCGTGCCGAGTCGGCGTCGGCAGCTTAAATGCAGGAGATGACCGTGTGCCGGTGACGTGACCTAAATGCGTCAAAATATGATGAATTACCGCTCTCGCAAATTGGGTGACCTCCTCTTCTGCGAATCAAACCCAGGCGTATTTCTCAGTCAGCCTCCCTCGCTCCATCACATCCAGCCGGATTCCTTTAACAAAATAACGCACTTACACCAGATCTCGATACAAATCAATTCCTGCCACCGGAAAACAATACGCCGATTTCTGGACCATCTCCCGGTAAAAGCCAGTGAGGTGGCAAACCTCCTCGCAAATTATTTAAACGGGGAAAATCTACACGGCGATACACCGCCCCGTCCTGGCAGACTAATGCTCATTTGTAGGCCAACTGTGCATATGGCTTGTAGCGCACAGGGAGTGCCGGGGGTGCCCCCTGGGGCAGCCCGCGGCAAAGCACGGTCTAGATTAAACGTGCCGTAAGGATCGAGCTGCCGTGACGGCAGCCGAACGAACGCTCGCCCATGTGAAATGATAAAAACCTTGCCGTGTTCTTTCCGACGCGCCCAGGAATCTCTGATCCACCTCGGAGCCAAGTTCTCGCCGTGCACGCGGCAGGACCTGCAGGTGTTCAACCTGATCCAGCGCGCGCAGGCCACGGAGCGCGAGTCCGGCTGCTGCGTCCGCAACGACGGCTCGGGATGCGTTCAGACGTCGCGCAAGGACTGCTCCGTACGTGCGTCGCCGAGCGGCGACGTCAACGCACGACCGTGTCGCGCAAACTGCCGCTGCTGCGCGGCTGTTGCGCTGCATTAAATGTTATCTTTGTTTGCGCAACCGAGCGACGTGTTGTTCGGCACAGTGTCTTGACGTTTCGCGGCAAACGTTCCGAAAAGGAGCTCCCCGGTACGCGGAGCGAAACGCCGGACATCGTACCAAACGACGCGCGTTACAATGCAAACGCCGCAGTTATCCGATATGCTCTTTGCAGCGTTCAGGAAAAGCGGAGCGGTCCAAGTTGTACCAACTTAGAGGAAAATGTACTCATTTGTGAAATATAAAACCAGCGTTTCTTGAAAATACACAGGAGTTTGATGGACTTTAGATACGTATTCACCGATACAAATGTATTGTTTTTAACTGAAGATAATTGCCGTAAATGTACTTCCCAGTTCTACGCGAGCTATGTCTTCTGTCTTTGGAAAAAAAAGCCATCTGCCATGGCGAAAAAAACCCACTGTGAACGACGATTCTTGCAGGAATCCCTCTCAACGTGGATCAAGTGGCCAGAAAATGATGCCCCCTTCCTTGGAGAAATAGCCAGAACATCTGGGGCAGTCTGCGGGCAGGACCCAAGGCAAGTTAGACTATTTTTTTATTTTAAATCAGCAAACAAAATTATGCATTTGCGTTTCCTCACCGCAATAAATACAAAATATATCCGTGTCTTTTATCGTGCAGGATTTGTGAAGAGCCAGCGTCAGTGCCACCTCACGAGTGGCCAGATAACATCACAAAGTGGCCGGTAAAAAACCATCTCCAATTTCGTCCGACACACACAACAACATTCTATTTAAATTGACAGGTGTGCGCGTTTTACACCACGCACTTGTCAAACTTTTTGGTAAATAAAAAGTGATTGTATATTGTCCTAACAGTTATTATGTAATTCTTTGCCATTCAGATTTGCACGAAAGTGGCTCTGGGAAACCATACGAGCTTTGCACACATGGACTGTGGCGTCACCGGCCACCCGTGCTGCATTGGCACTAAAGGACGGTAAGCGATGCGTTCTTCTTCCCGTTTGTAGACAGCTTCCGCCGTTCCTGCGGTGTGTTGCAAAACCCACCGAGAAAGCGTTAAAACTGTATTCAGAGGCTTGTAATGTAACGGGCAGTGCCGAAAAGCGATGGATAGATTGCAGTTGGCCGTTCATAACAAGGCCATCATTTCACTTCCCTTAAAAGCAAATTAGCCACACCTGGTGCACATTGTTGGCACGTGATTAAGCGCAGCCCCATAGCCTGCTATGCAGGCTAAAAGCATGTAGATTCCTGTGTGGAGTCCTTTCATTGGAGACGAGACATGGGTTTATAAACCTCTGCTTGCAACTCTGTACATGTAAGCACGCCTCAAATATCATAAAGTGAACCCACCACACCCAGAATGTTTGTCATCTCCTGTGCGTTAGTGAATTTCAATCATGTTTCGATGCAGATGTGAAATCACGTCAAGGGAGTACTGTGACTTCATGAACGGCTACTTTCATGAAAAAGCATCCTTGTGCTCGCAGGTACCAAGCCACCGCGCGCAACACGCATCACGGTTTTGTGCCATCACTCACGCTCCGCACTAAACACGTGCCCATGTTCCTTTATGACCGGCGTAAGTTGATCATTCTCTGACAGGTTTTTTAGGGTGGTACAGTATAGGCATGGCTTACGTTTTACTCCACGTGCTGAGAGCTTCTGCAGTTGCTGACGATCAAACAAGATTAGACGTTTAGTTTTACTTGCTGCTGCATTGGTTAATTGGCCTGCTGACTAAATTGCCCCCCGGTGCCCTGTGATAGACGGGCGTCCCGTCCAAGGTATAGCCCTGCCTTGCACACCATTTCTGCTGGGATTGGCTCCAGCTCACCGAGACCCTGTTCAGGGTTAAGCGGTTTGACAATGGATGATGGATGGATGGCCGATAATTGCAACCGTGCACCCACGAGGACAGACGGTCGTGACTAAGTGGATTCCATCGCTCGCGACTCACGGGAGTAATATCTCAGCCGTGCCCAACGCCAGAAGCCCCGTGGGAGAGCACGCTAGGGCTCGACCACAACCTCCCACGCAGTCGCCGCGAATTAACCGGCGCGCCGTGGGTGGCTCCTCCGCACGCATGCCTGTGGTGCCAGGTGTACTGCATGCACGACGTTTGTGGCCTGCTGCCCTTCCTCAACCCGGAGGTGCCCGATCAGTTCTACCGCTTGTGGCTGTCGCTCTTCCTCCACGCCGGGTGAGCCGCGACGCAGACACACGCGCGACGCAGCCGCTCTGCTGCCGCCGGGCTAAGGGCTAGGAAACAAATCCACAGCTAGCTGCAGAGTTGTCAGGTTCTCGCGCGACGGGCGGCGCGGTGCGCGGCAGCTTCACGCTCGTCAGAGCGGCCGAGGGATGGCCGACGCATCGCTGGGCAATCTGGCATTAACTCGCGCACACACGCACACAGCTCGATATCACGAGAGAAAAGGATTTAACCCTCTGTGGCAAGAACAGGTGTTGAGATCTTTCACGAGGTGTTTGTGGCAAAACATCCAAATACGCCGTGATAATTTAGGTGTTCTTAGAAAGGATTGACCCACACCAGACACGGCCTACTTTGTGGCCTAGTCTCACGTGTGTCAAGCCAAATGTTGCCAAAAGGCAAGCGGCTGAAGGACAACACAGATATCATTAATACAGATCATTATTAGCTCGAGTCAAGCAGTGACACCTCGCCTCACTCACACACACGCCAGCCTAAGCATGTCCATCACCACTCCACCACCACGCACCCCTGCTGGCACCAATACTTACACCCGCTACAATGCCCGATTGAATCTGTCATTGCCACCGAGGGTCATTCACCATGCCAATCGGCATCATCTCGCATTGCCACTCCGCACACATCGCCACCTCCCTGCGCGCAACACGTGTGAGAAACACAACACACGTGCGGTGGCAGCGCTGGTCATTCACCGTCGCGGAATAAAATGTGAAATGACGCCACTGTGTGTCTCGTCGTGCCGTCTGTGACCTTCTCCCCCCTCCCCCCGTGCAGCATCCTGCATTGTCTGCTCTCAGTCTGCTTCCAAATGTCCGTCTTACGGGACTTGGAGAAGCTCGCTGGGTGGCTCCGAATATCCATCATCTACCTCCTCAGCGGAATCACCGGCAACTTAGCCTCGTCCATATTCCTGCCGTACAGAGCCGAGGTACGAGAGAGCGCGTGGAAACGGGCCCGGTGATTGATGTTCACGGACCGGGTGACGAGCTTGAAATCGGAGTATCCCGTGCGGTGGATGACAGTAACGCCGCGCGGTGATAAACGCACGCTGCCTGAAGGCAAGGCGGTGTGTGAATAACACCCGTGACGGAACCGCAGCCAAGAGCTATACGGTGGGAAGCGGCAGCAGGTCCGAAACAAAAGCACGGAGATGCGAGCTAATGCAGGTTTCCGTGGCTCGCAATCGACTGATCTAGATTTCCCCGCCTCGATCCATGAGAATCACTCTATGTAGCTGCTCTCGAGGGATAGCCGTGTCGAGTGTTCCCTCTCTCACGCACTCAATGCCTGATGTCACCAACATAAGCGGCAAATCGTCACGAAGGATACAGAAGGAACTGCTGCATAGGTTAATTTGCCTGCGCGTTAAATTGCCCCACGGTGCCCTGTGATGGCCTGGCGTCCCATCCTGGCTATAACCCTCCCTTGCACCCTGTGTGTGCCGGGGATAGTCTCCGGCTCGTCGCAACCCTGCACAGGATTAAAGCGGTTTCTGACAGCCGTGTCGAGTGTTCCTTCTCGGATGTAAATTGAACGAATATGGTGCCGGCGCGTTACAAACACTATTTATCATCATCATCATCTCCTCACCTGGGCTCGTGCAGGTGGGCCCGGCAGGCTCGCAGTTCGGCATCCTGGCGTGCCTCTTCGTGGAGCTCCTCCAGAGCTGGCAGGTGCTGGCGCGGCCGTGGCGGGCGCTGGCCAAGCTGCTGGGCATCGTCCTCTTCCTGTTCGCGTTCGGCATGCTGCCCTGGGTCGACAACTTCGCGCACTTCTTCGGCTTCCTGAGCGGACTCATGCTGTCCTTCGCCTTCCTGCCGTACGTCACGTTCGGCCGCCTCGACAAGTGCCGCAAGCGCCTGCAGATCATGGCGTCGCTGCTCGTCTTCCTGGGCCTGTTCGCGGCGCTGGTCGTGTGGTTCTACGTTTACCCCATCACGTGCTCCTGGTGCGAATACCTCACCTGCATTCCCTTTACCGAAGAATTCTGTGAAAAATACGACCTGGACCCGAACCTTCACGGGGTGTAAACGTGGGTTTTTCGCGTTTGCGGGGTGGGGAGGAAGAAGAGAAGACTTTACAATGAAAAGCATTTGAAGAATAGACGGGACCTTGACACTTAACAATGCTGAACCAAAAAGGGTTATTTTTTTAAATCGCACATGAAGGGTTTAGATAGCGTCTGTTGATGCGTACGGCCGGTGCTTCTGTCAGACTACTCGCACTTGAATCCGTACGGTCCATCAACACACCACAAGGGCTATTTGTCGAGAAGATTTGCTGCGAAGGATGCTGCCATAATAGTTTAATTCATCTTACCAGATTGCAGGAGATTTCTCGAAAGCGGCCTCTTTCGCTTCACCTCAAGAAACGGAGAGAGAGACTGCCGTTGCAAAACGCTATCCTAAAATGTGTGGTACAATCACGGCTTTTTTTTCTAATTAACCACGGATATGGAACGATCCGAATTGCTGGGCAGGGCTCGTAAAGTCCTCCCATTCCATGAAGACGCTTGACGAGCAAGACCACCATCAAACCGGAGTCTGCATAGGTCACCGTGCAGATCGCAATCGCGTGAAGGCACAAAAGTGGGCGTGGAGCTTCAACCCTCGAGACAAAATGTCACTTCGCAGGTACTTAAGGATGATGTTATCTTCATGCTGCTTAAGCCAGGGATTCACAAATTACAAGCCATAGAAATGCACCAATTTACATATGGCCGGGATGTGGATGGATAAGCACACGGATTGGGGGGAAAACGGGAAAAGCCAGCAGCATGGATACAACCGAACGCGTGTTTCGCTGATAAGAGTCCTTCAGCATTTCAGAAAGTAATAAAGGGAGTATTGACTGTGCGCAATGGAACAATCTTTGGCTCGACTAAGAACTCGGAGATGGAGACGGCCTCCTGCTGGTTCTACAGTAGGTCACCGTGGAGACAGATTGGCCGACGGGCTCCCCCGCTGTGTTCGGGGCCGTACGGGGTCGTACTGGGCATGTCCGCCGTTTCGCCGCAAGTGCTCGGAGGAAGCGACGACGAAGCGACGAAGGACATCGCACCCAGCACGCGGCACAGTTCGCAAACACGGAGCGGGGCTGGCCCGGCACAACCGCAACAACCTACAACCACGGTTTTGACCGTGGGTGCCGTTAAGAAAAAGATACCACTTTCGTGACTTGTGGTCACGATGTATGCAACCTGCACATTGCAAATGGTTGGTTTTATTACCACGAGTGATTGTTTTTAAAATGCTGTAAAATGGAATGGAATTCTCGCTGGCAATTCGTCCTGCTTTTGTGCAACGTTTAGCTTTAGTGCCTTTGCTGCAAACCATCAGACCTTAGGGACCAATTGAGAACCCCTACGAGAGCCTTATTTAATTACATTTGCCACTATTTACACTTAACGCTCGGTGTAATTTTTGTAAGATGACCTTTGAACCTGTAGTGTTTTAGCTACGTAAAAACGGCACATACCAAGGGAGATAAGCAGCAGTGTTCAAATGCAATCAATTTTTTTAAAAAATGCGTTGCTTATTTATTTATGTTACAATCATTAAATGCTGTATTGCAGGAAAACTCACCGTTCACTGGTCTCTTTTTTGTTTGCAACGTACACAACGGCAACTTAATCGTCCAGAGGTAAATGGCGGATCAATCCGTCTAGGACACCGCTTTGATTCACAATTGATTTTTGTGTCAGATCGTACAAGTGAAATGTGTCAAACGCTCCCTCCGGCCCGATACAGTCACGTGAACCAACGCGGCAATAAACTGGCACCTGGGCACGCCGTGTGCACGACAGCAAGCCACACCCTCAACAACCAGGTGCAACGTTTTGCTGGCATTCACAACCAACATCAGGCCGTTTCAGCAATTGTGACAACTTCACTAATTGGCTGTGTCGGGTAGAGGAGGGTTTACGCGACAGTTAGCTTGCACCATCTCACCCAAAAACCAATTAGCGATAAGATCCGTCACGAAAGCCTGAGTGGTAAATGCACCGCTTCCTTGAGTTGACGGACATTGCGACGGCTGCCAAAGCAACGCGTCGCCTCTGTTCAGCCAGCGTGTGGCATCGTCATCACTCCTGGACACTCCTGCCTCTTTATTAACCTATGCGGCAGCATGTCTTTGGACTGTGGGAGGAAACCGGAGTGCCCGGCGAAAACCCACGCGGACACGGGGAGAACAATCTCAACACAGAAAGGCACCCGAGCCTCACTTAATGTCAATCGTTCAGGATTCAAATAACGTTCTGATAAAGCACGTTCAATCACGTGTAACAACATGTAAGGTCAGCCAAACCAATTTAAAATTTGTCCCGTTTAAAAAAAAGAATATTTTCCACATCAATTAAAGGGCAGCCAATGTTAACTAAAGCATCGCACAAAACACAGAGGGGGCGATGGGTTAACAACAACATTACAGAAGGACCTCGCTGGCTGCCAAGGGTTGCATTTCTGTGAAAGGAGGGTTAGCAAATGCGGGAGCTAGAGCAAATGCATCACCCGGTTAAGAGGGGGAAAGCATCCATTTAGACTGAGGGACGGATGCAGTCGACAAAGTTGTGTATCATTTGCCAAAACCACAAACACGAGTTGGCAACCAGTAAGCACACATATCGACGTACCGTGAAGTGTGCAGCGGTACTGAAGACATTGGCATCGCTCTGGCCCCCCTCGTAGTAGACTAGCGGAGATAAATGGTGGACGCGGGGCAGGTTCATCCACCACGACCGTGACTCCAAACTCCCCGGGCAAGAGGCGCTCCCGTCGGCCCCAGCAAAGCTGAACACGCGACAGATCCGGAAGCGGGCGGCACCGGACGCGGGGAAGAAATGGACTCCCCCACGTGGCCGCGGCTCCTCGTTTCACGATGATCAGTCCCACTCACAGATAGCTTCTCGTGTCTTCTTCTTTGCGATTCTTCGAAGCACGATGGTCAGCCTCTGGACATCGTTGTCTTTCAGCTCGGCCTCGAAGTGTTTGGTAGAATTCGCAGGCAACACCAAGTATTACCTGACAGGGATCGCGACGTGAACGCTTCTACCTTGAAAACGCGCAGTCTGCTGTTGTTGCCGCTTGGCAATCGAACGCGGTTGTGTTGCGTCTTTGCCCAACTCGGTGCCGTGTGTTGAATTGCCACGCGGTCTAAGTGTGTGCCGCGCTGATCGCTGCTGCGTTGTGTTAAACGTGAACCGACCAGTTTGACTTGATTCTGAAATGCCTTCAGCTGCGGTACGCTTGATGAGTTACGGGCATGCACGTTTGCCACACACGTGGGGGTTATCAACTCATTATCTCATCTCATTGTCAGAAACCGCTTAATCCTGTACAGGGTTGCGGTGAGCCGGAGCCTATCCCGGCAGATACAGGGCGCAAGGCAGGGCTATACCCGGGATAGGACGCCAATTCATCACAGCGCACCGGGGGCAATTTAGTCATCCGGCCAATTAACCTATGCAGCAGCGTGTCTTTGGACTGTGGGAGGAAACCGGAGTGCCCGGCGAAAACCCACGCGGTCACGGGGAGAACATACAAACGCCACACAGAAATGCACTCGAGCCGGGATTCAAACCCGGGTCCTTCTTGCTGTGAGGCGGCAGCGCTACTCACCGCGACGCCACCGTGCCGCCCCACTCCTCAGTCAACCAGCTTAATTCCCACCGAGATTAACGATATTTGCGAGACGCGTTTACAAGGGTGGCAGCGCTAGTCACATAGTTGATTTCCCTTCTTATTGCAAACATGAAGCACGCAGGGTACGTTCACGAATGAAGACACGTTGTTTCAGTTTCAAAGCGTGTTTTATTTTTTCATCGCATCATGTATTACAACAAACTTCATAAACGCATACATTTATTGTACTGATGTAGGTGTTCAGGGCTCGATTCATGACGGCTGCTCTTCAGACTCTTCTTTCGGGATAGCCGTGTCGACGGCTCTCCCTCTCTCCCTCGCGACGTTTCGCCTCTCACGTTGGAATCATCGCCTGAGGATCCTTCCAACGTGGGAGGCGAAACGTCGCAAACGAGAGAGAAAGGAACACACGACACGGCTACGCAGAGCAACATCTCACGCATCGAGCCGTGAAAACCTACATCAGTACAGCATTGTGATTACGAGAGTGCGGCTGTGTGACACGGGTGCGGATTTGTGAGCGATCAGGCGGTGGCATCAAACAGCCCGTCCAGCAGCCCGGCCACCTGCTCCACCGAGTAGCGCACGTACTTGCTGGGAGTCTTGGAGAAGGCACTGTTTGCGAATCTGCACGCGGGCATTATCACCACAGCACACGTTCAGCCGGCGCGGACACCTTGTATATTTCACTCTGATATTTTTCTGCTGTAATAATAAACATCTATCTATCACTCTGGCCAGACACCTTGAAAGAGGTGTTGCCTACCTATCGACTGATCGTGATGTCCGCATTTGCAAGCCCAGCTACGTGCCACATCACTCCACGCAGCATTGTGAACATCGGATTATCCTGTATCATGAGATTAACGGGCTCCCATCTTTATGTTGTTGTGTAGGCAGACAAAGCCACTCATACCGTGTCACTGGACAATTCAATCACATTACCATCACTGGCGTTTGAAATAATAATAGCGTTTTATAAAGCGCCTTTCACCCGATGGTTACAAAGCGCTGCACAAGGGCCGCTAAGAGAACGGCATGTCAACAACGAAAAGTAAATAAATAAAAAACCAAAGGAACAACACATTTTTTAAATGATTAAGGCTGCTTCGAATAAACTGAAAGGTCGTGAAACTGTCAATCTTAAGAGCGGCAAAAATCTGCCAGCGTCCCCTAAGATGGCCGTCACTGCCTCACTTCGATCTGTACACGTGACACGCAGACCAGCCTGTTAAAACGCACACATTCTAAACGCCATTATGGAATGTTTTCTAAATATTGTTTTAATATTATTGTTTAAGTTTTATTGTTAATTTTATTGTTCAAGGTAGAAGCGTTGACGTCGTGATCCCTGTCAGGTAATACTTGGTATTGACTGCGAATTCTACCAAACACTTCGAGGCCGAGCTGAAAGACAATGATGTCCAGAGGCTGACCATCGTGCTTCGAAGAATCGCAAAGCAGAAGAAGTATGAATCTGTAGAGTATAGAGCGGGCACCGTTAGCGGAGCGGCTGAGTGAAATGCCCGTGTGAGGCTCTTGCTGCTGTACGGGGTGGTCCAGGTGTATCGTGACCACCCACACCCATCGGCATACAATAATATTGAGTTGGAGAGAATTAAATGGGGGTCACGGGACATCTGGACCACCCTGCAGATGCACGGCACCTACCTCGCAAGGAAGCTGCTGTATGCTCGGATAATGTCGGGTTTGCCCTCGACGTAGATTTTAGCCCTCAGGTCATGATCGGGGATGGCCCAGGTTCTCTGCACCTTGCACAGCTCTTCCAGGCCATTGTTGAACGCCTGCGTGAGATAACACGTGCATTTAGAGAGCAATGGAAAACAGACATCTCAAAAAATCCCAAAGAAGCACGGTGAGATGCACGTTTAGAACCGAACTGAGAGACGGAAACATGAATACGTGGATTGGAAAACATGCACAGATCAGGGTTTGTAATTCAAACCGTTCAAAACGTGGGTCTAATCAAGGCACGAGATTACAGCCTATGGTAAAACAACGACAGCTGCAGCCAAGGAATGAAACGCATCTGAGAGTTCGTTCCCAGAGCAGAGTGGGGCAACGAGATGTTGTCTTGGTGGGCCGACAGCACGGGGTCGTGGATTGAGCGTGGCTGATGGTGATGACGATGGTTTTGAAGTGTCATCTCCTGCACGGAAGATACTACATGGTGTGGTTGCATTCAGATGTTTAAAAGCGTACGGTAGACGTACACTAAACTTATCTTTGATCATTTTCCTCTCCTTAGACCTTATCTGCAAACATAAAGAAACAACATTTATCATCATACACAATATACAGCGTATAGGAGCCTTGTAGTCAAATCCAAACCTCGCCGGAAATCCGCCGATGACGCCTCAAGTCCCCCGGCGAGTCGGATATGCGACGTTGCTCTGTGCTGCCATGCCACGGTGTTTACCTTGGAGCCGGGCTCCAGTAAGGGCAGGCTGCTGTCCGTGATGTGGTCCAGCACTCGTCTCCAGCTGCGAGCAACACACGCAATCATCGCGACATGAACGCCTTGCTCCCCGAAATCAGCGGTTCCCAAAGTGTGCGCCGCGGCGCTCTGGGGCGCTGTGAACAGTTTGGGGACCGCTGCCGCTAAACGGCGCGTCGGTCTCAGCGGTTGCTCGCTGGTTGCCGCCCGTGAAGCGCAACAGTAAGGCGCCCGGCCACGGGCCACGTGTTAGCAAAGCGACGACGGGTTTTCGTGACGAGCACGAAGGGTCTGACAGCGATACACCGGCTGCACCGCGCAAAGCTCTGAGAAAGTCTGGAGTGGAGGCGTCGATAATACTCAAAGACGCACGTATGTTGGTGTCATTCACGTCTGTTTGCTTGTAACTGTGCTTAGTGGCGCTATTCAATGTTGTATCGTTGGTACATGGGTTGTGTTGTAATGCGGCATTTCGCGTTGAGGGTCCGAGCTGGGTTATACGAAACGTAAGAGTTTTTAAATTTGGAAAGTTTGTTCGTATTCCCAGACCTGCTGCAGAGGTCCCCCAAATTGTGCACGTTCAGGATGATTTGGTCTGAAGGAAATGAACGCACGATGGGACGGACTGTGTTTGTAAATGACGTGACTGTTGTTTGTGATGAACCAACCTCTTCTTGTAAACCACGACCTGCTCCTCGATCAGAGCCTCGTACGCGCTCTCCGTCCCCGTCTCAGTCAGCTCCATCAGCGGCAGCAAGCCCAAACTAAACGCGTGTCGACACAGGACACAAACGTGACGGTCAATGATTCGATATTTAAAAGCAGACTGGCCATGGCTGATATTGATGATGGTTCCACAACTTTGGCGCCAAACCACTCGAGTGGGGGGGACGGTGAGACGGAGAGACGGGGAGGTGGGGAGGCAGTGCGGGAACTCACCTCCGCACGGAGCGACTCAGGTAGTGGTAGTTATTGGCGAGGAACACGGCGCCCAGAGCCGAGTCCTCGTACACCCGCGCCATGGCGGCCAGGGCGCACTGCACGCGGCCGCGCACCGAGCCTGGCCACACGCGGACAGCCAGCGGCGCCGGCGGCACGGGGCGCCTGGGTTAGACGGGCACCGAGGGGGCAAGCGGGCACCAGAGATAGACGAGCGCCGGAGTTAAAGGGACACCGGGGTTTGATGGGCACCGGGGGCAAAGGGGCACCGCTGACAAAGGTCACTGGGGTTAAATGGGCGCCGGGGGGCAAGCGGGTGCCAGGGTTAAATGGCCACCGGGTGGAAATGGGCTTTGTTAGCTGCTGTGCACATTTTTGCCATAGCGCTAAATTTGAATTTACAATTTTCTATTTCAAGTTGCAAGTGTATTACGTCTAAGGAGATAGCAACGCAGGAGACCGCGATCAGACTCGGAGATCACCACGATGACAAAGAGCAAACGATGACAAAGAGCAAATAAAAACCGTCGCAAAAACAATCGCATCACATGAGAAACTGAAAATGGGTGCATTGCTGTGATGCTGCTGATCAATGGTTTCAATGAGCAGCAGTTTAATTGTTATCATTTCACGTGTTTGGCCAGGAACGCCTCACCGCGTAAGCTGACCATCGTGCTTCGAAGAATCGCAAAGAAGAAGATTACCAGTTCGGGAGGGTATGCCAGATTTTCACAGTAGGTGGCAGTGGTGCTGCGTTGTGTGTGTCAGATAAAAACTGAATAATTTTCAGGTGAGTTTTCAGCGTTGGGATGTTCGGTCAATACGAGTTCATTTGTACATTTTTCACAATAGATTTGGAAGGACACCAGAGAACCTGGGGAAAACCTTGCCGAACAGGGGGAAGACATAATAAGCTCAAGAAATCAAGGCGCCTTGGGTCAGAAATTGAACCCAGGAACTTCCGGTTGTGATACAACTGTTAGCACTGCACTACCCTGCTGCCCTATAAAGTCGCCCTGAAATGTTTGTTGACAAACAGGGTGATTACCGTGTCTAAAACTTATATGTGGCAGATATTTTCTTATTTGTAAAATGTGGTTAAAGTGACTTACAAACGTATGAGCTCAGGCAGATTTGTTCCTTTTCAGCAGCACTCGCGTTCTCCAAACTTGATTCTGCAAACACAAACCACGCACAAGCTGTACGGTAATGGTGTCAAAGTCAAGACGACGATCATAGTTATTAAATTATTCTTTTAAAGATCAATGCAAGACAACTTCCCCAGAACCTGCAATTTCATTGCAACCTGCAGCGATGTAACGAGCGTATGTTTCGGTCATTCGATTGTTACACACGACCTGCCAGTCAACTGACTCTGATACCCATTGATGCTACTGGCTGGACAGTGGTGGGGGGGATTTAATAAACACGGCCCATTGTTCCAACTGCCGCGTCTGGAGATCGAGCAGGCGACCTGCGGGTCGCATTGTCCTACCCGCAGACACCGCAGAAGCATCTCGCGTTTGAGCAACGCGGCTAAATTAAATTGTCACTGAAATTGCAGGCATGACGTTTGATTGCTTTTAACTTCTAATTATTATTTGTGAGTAGTTTTTTTTAACAAAAGTAATCTGTTTATTAAAATTCGACGGAGATGAACGGCGGCAGATTAAAATTCAATTACCGCAGGATTCAAAAGGAGACTGTGTGCCGGAGTTGTTTGAGAGCTAATTGGGATTTTGCTAAATTGAGCTGGGCTGCCTCTCACACACTGGGAATATGAGTCGAGTCCCCGGGCAGCAATTTGAAACCGCCCCGGTATTTGGGACTCGTGCCATTTACAAGCTGCTCGCTTTAAAACTCGATTGCACTGTTGTGCAGCCAGTAGATACATTTGCAAAGGAGGTGACTGTAATTATAATAATGATTTAATAATTCCATCCATCCACCGATTTTCTGAAACCGCTTAATCCCGTACAGGGTCGCGGTAATTTAATAATAATTAATTATAATTTATAACGCGCACATACTCATTCAATGTCGAAGGTATTAATTCAAAGGGGGAACGACTCAGAGGCGCGAGGAAAGCGCAGAGAGGCAGAGGAGGCAGCCAGGCGGTTTGCCGCCCACCAACATATTGCCACACACTGCTTCCTATATATTATCATGTTATTGGCAAACGAATTAATGAGTGGTTTTTTTTTAAGTTGTGGGAGGAAACCGGAGAACCCGGAGGAAACCCACGCAGAACAGGGTGAGAACACACAAACTCCACACAGAAACGCCACACAGAAACTCCACACAGAAAGGCTCCCAACGTGGGAATCGAACCGCCTTGGGCAAAACCATTCTTTCTGCGAGGCGCAGATGTTACCACTGCACCACCCTGCCACACTTAAATAGCAAGCGTGTGCAATGTACTTGCAGGTTGGTAGCCCTGGGAACTCAGGATGCCTCCAGCTATCTCTTGGAAGTCTAGGACTTGCTGCAGGAACAATATGACCTGTGGGAGATAATAGGCCAGAGGCATTTAATCTGGCCAGACAAACGATGCTCACTGAACATTGCGGTTGTTTTAAGTCTTTCTTATTGCCGAGGCCAGACACGATACTTAACGGGCGGCATTAGGGACACATTTGCGGAGAAATTATTAATACGGAAACCGCCAAACAAGCAGACATTGGCGCAAAGACGTTCCATTCTTAGGTGCTGTGTGGCACGTGATCAGCTTCAGCAGAGTGTGTCTCCGCTGTTCGGGAAGCCTGTGATCTTAGCCGCAGTCATGGCCGGGCAGGGATTGAGGGCCAGGCCTTGTTGCCTCCCTTGACAGTAATTCTCTGGTAGTAACCCTGTCATTTGCCGCCAACTGCTGTCCCTCATGTAGCTCCTGTGTATCTGTTTGACCCATTGCACCGTCGCTTTATGACGTGTTCCTAACTTGGGTATAAGCATTACACTTTTGTGCACACGTATTTTCTGTGTGCCTCACGGCTTTGTACACACAGCCTGTATTGTGTGTTGCAATGTAAATCATTTCGTGATAATAATTTGGATCCACGTGACAACTGAATCCACGTGCTATCTGTGCGGTTGCTGTGCGTAGCGAAGCGCGTAGCGTAAGCGGAAGAAAGCAAACGATCGCTCGGTGTGTTTTCACGAGCCGCGTTGAGTGAACTTACGACGGACGAGAGCTCGTGGACAGTGCCGTCCTTGGGAACCGTGTAATCCTTCCCGGAGCCACTCTGCAATCACCACACCTTCATCATTCCACGTGACGTTTGTTGACACAGGAAAGCCTCACTGGATTTCAAGCCTCATTCACAGTGGGATGCTGCCGAACATTTGCAATAGGGGCAATGTCGCTGTCCTGCCAATTGAGTAATTTGCAGGTAAGGTTTCACAGCTAGGATGTTTGGTCAATGCCAGTACCATGTTTTATTCAGATATGGGAGGAAACCAGAGAACCTCAAGAAACCCATGCACAACAGGGGGAAACACGCCATTTTTACAAATAAAGATGTCCGAGCCAGGGGTTGAACCCAGGGACTTTTGCTGAGGTGTGGGTGTTACCACTGCGCACTACCTTGCCACCCTTTTAGTAAGGAATGCAATTTTCACTTACACGACAAATATCAGATATACTGTACGTATGTATGTACAGTATACATATACATAAACTAGAGACGTATTCCCAATTATCAGAGTAATCTGAACAAAATAGAAATCTGACCTAGCATATCTGAAGATTGTTTTTCAAGAGTATGCAGTCAGAACATAACATCACCTAGCACGTGACCTCTGTGCTTTTCCACTCTTGCCTATTCGCACACGATGTGTGCGGACTGCCTGTGTGGTTGACGTCGCATCAGTTACCTTTATGTACGAAGCGAACCCCTCGAGGAGACTGACCCCAGCAGCCTCCATGCTGTTAATGAGCGACGGGACTCTGTCCTTGATTGCCGAGGATGTGATCTAATTGGGCAGAAGGGCATACACGTCACGGTAAGAGAGTGCGTCCCATCGTCGGTATAGCCCTACCTTGCGCCCTGTGTCTGCCGAGATAGGCTCCGGCTCACCGCAACCCTGGACAGGATTAAGCGGTTACTGACAATGGATGGACGGGTGGAATAGGAGTGACGCGGCGTGTGTGTGGTGTGTGGGCCTTGCGCCTTACAGGTGTGAATCTGACAAAGCCGATAAGTCACAAGGTGTGGCGAACGGAGCTGGGGGGGGGGAGAAGCTGAGCGGGGTGGGGGGGCGCTCACCTGCAGCACGATGTTGAAACCTCGCCGGCAGTTCCTCAAGCGTCGGATGACGGCGAAGAGTGGGGAGATGAGAAAGTAGTTCCTCCTCTCGGCCGCTTGCTTGGCGACCAGAGCAATCTTCTCCCCGTCCCTGATCAGCTTGTCCATCGCGTCCTTGGCGAGATAGCGCGGTGTCAGCCGTGGCATCGCTGGCGTCAGGGCCCCAGACGATCGTGGCGTCACCTCTCACGGGGAGCTACGGGGCCGTTACATGTGCTCTCCGCCGCTGGGCCCACGCTGTGGAAAATTGCAAACTTTTTTTTTTCACGGATGCTTTTTTGGAATTGATTTGATTTCGTGCGGGGAAATTGTCGGCGAATTTTCTGTCGGGAATTTCCGCGTGTTCTTTTGCTTGGGTCTTGTTGCCGCGCGCCGTATTTAGAGGCACGGTTGCCCGACTGTGTCGACGCACAGTGTTCGGGAAATGATAGAAAATGAGATCGGCTTGAATGTAATTCACAATCGAGCGGTCACAGCACAGCAGGGTGCGTGTTTTAATAAAACAAATTATCTCCGATGTTTACAGTGCAATTCACATCCCATTCTTTACTGCCACACATCACGCGGAAGAGTAGGCCAAGTACCCTCGAGAGGGGCTCTCGAGGCTCTGCGCCACTGAGTGGTGGAAAGGAACTGAATCTAATTCTGCTGAGACGGCCAAAATAATGTCGGCGGAGTGCCGATCGCCTTACCCACAGGAGCTGCTCGAAGGCCGTGGCGTGGTAATGCGGGGGTACGATTTGTTCCAGCAGATGAAATTCACTCATCGCCAGCTTCAGGAAGCCAGGGATGGACGGCAGGTAAAGCTGTGCATCCACCTCTAGGCTGTCTTCCATGGCTAATCAAACCACAAACACGTTCATTCACAGGGTTCGTGGATTTTAAAAAACACACCTGCAACTATACAGCACCATCTTGCATAAAGGAGCATTTGTACACTACAGTTCTTATCCATCCATCCGTTGTCAGAAACCGCTTAATCCTATACAGGGTCGCAGTGAGCCGGAGCCTATCCTGGCTCACAGGGCACCGGTTGCGATTTAGTCCGCAGGCCAATTAACCTACGCAGTAGCATGTCTTTGGACTGTGGGAGGAAACCGGAGTGCCCGGCGAAAACCCACGCGGACATGGCGAAAACATGCAAACTCCACACAGAAAGGTGGCACCCGAGCCGGGATATCCGGGATACAAAATTGTTTTGTTATCTGGTGATGCATCCCTTGTGCAGCGCTTTGTGACCCTCGGGTGAAAGGCGCTATATAAAATGATATTATTATTATTATTGTAACTTAACAACTGTTCAAAAGAATTACATAGCTCAACGGTTCCTTCCAACTTAAATACTGACTGGCTAAAACAATAAATATAACAACACTCAGGTGTGTTTGTGTGCGTACTTCATATTGAACATGCACTGCACGTGGACACGTGTACACTAGAGCGTGTGCTAAAAACCCCGCGACAAATTACCTTCAAGGGAAGTTAAATCACTGACGCTCTTCCTGCGATCAGACTTGGATAATGACTGCAAGCGCTGCACACTGGGGGGCACAATCATAGAACCTGGGAGGTGGGGAACAAGACCATTTCAAATAAAATGCCTTCTTTAAAATATACATAAGTATATATAGAATTCTATATATGTCCAAACAAATCAAATATCGGAGAGCGGAACAAGGACGAAAACGGCCGCCGTGCCCGGCCTAGATGAACGCATCGCAGAAACATGATCGTTGTGATCTCAGCAGGGCTTCTCAAACTTTTACACCTCAAGGCCCACTTGGCCCACCTGGTTCTAGTCTCCACGGACCACCGGGTGACGATTTCAGCCCGGGGCTGCGTAATATAGCCCTTGCGGTTACCGACGAAACGTCGTGTTCCATTGTAAATGTTGCGGGTTCGCTCTCCAACACACCGGTGTTCTAAAGTAGTAAAGAATTAGCAAAGAATTGACAAGTTCTGTTTCACGCGACAAACCTTCCCAACTGGCCGCGTCGGGTGGAGGCCTATTTACGACACTTGCGTTTTACGTGACACAACCCGAAAGAGGGCTTTATCATGGACAGCATCCGTCACGAAGGCCTCCGCGATCGATCCACTCCACAGGGCCGTCCGTGCGTTTGGCGTAGCGTCACCCGCGAGTATTCCACCGCCCCTGCCCGGGTCAACTCGACGCGGCCGCTCACCGATCCTCCTGCTGGGCTTGCGAGCCGAGGGCAGCGGCGCCGTGAGCGTGCGCGCCGGGCTCGTCCCCAGCCTCTGCTGGTGCTCGCGGAGATCCGACAACGATCGCAGCAGCAGCCGCGAGCGCAGCTGCTGGTACGTCTTCAGAAACCCTGCGGGCCCCGCGAGAGAGAAACGCGCGCCGCGCGGAAGGACGCGCCGCTCCCTCGGCGGCCGTTCGACTAACGCAGCGGTCCCCGAAACTTTCTCGGTTCACGGCGCCCCATAAGTGTTGTGCGCCGCGGCGCACACTTTGGGAACGATTGCCTGTACAGGGTCGCGGCGAGCCGGAGCCTATCCCGGCAGAGACAGGGGGCGCGGTGTCCCGTCTCACCGAGGCTGCTGCTGTGAGTCCCGAGCCAGGCCGCGATGCGCGCCAGCTCCCGCACGGCCTCGTCCGGGAGGCCCTCGGAGGGGCCGGTGGCCTCCCGTCCTCCTCCGCCGTCGCCGGCCCCCGGCGTCCACCAGTCGTCCCCGTCGCCCTGCGCCGCTGCCACCAGCTCCAGCGTCGATTCGGGAGGCACCGGGTGGCTCCGGCGACTCAGGATGCTGAAGAACTCCGCTTCGAGAGCGCCGTCTCCTCGCTCCAGCAGGCCTCGCTGGGAGCGGCAGCGGTAACATCCGTGCCTCGAGGAAAGAACGTGCTGCCCGTGGTCGTTCTATTCTCATCTCGGGCGCCTTTCTGTGTGGGGTTTGTGTGTTCTCGCTCTCCTCCTGTTCTACGTGGGATTCCTGCGGGTTCTCCGGTTTACTTCCACAACAAAAAAACACACTCATTCATGAATTGGCCGATAAGATCTTAATATATAGGATGGAGTGTCTGGTGGGTTGGCGCCGGCTAACTGCGTGGCTGCCTCCTCCCCCCCACCTTGGAACCTCCTGGGTGAAAGGCGTTACTATATACATGTAATAAATTATTACAAGCGGTTTAGAAAATGGATGGATGGATGGATATTATAGATGGTTGCTCTTCAGAGCTGTTCTTTCAGGATTGCCGTGTCCAGCACTCTCCCTCCCACGTTGGAGCACTCATCAGGCTTGACAGGCGAAACGTCGCGAGGGAGGGAGGGAGATCGCTGAGTGACACGGCTATCCCGAAAGAACGGCTCTGAAGAGCAACCATCATGAATGAAGCCATGACAAACCTACATCAGTAAACTTTTCATCCATCCATCCATTGTCAGAAACCGCTTAATCCTGTACAGGATCGCGGTGAGCCGGTGCCTATCCCGGCAGACACAGGGCGCAAGGCAGGGCTACACCCAGGATGGGACGCCAGTCCATCACAGGGCACCGGGCGGCAATTTAGTCAGCAGGCCAATTAACCTACGCAGCAGCAGCATGTCATTGGACTGTGGGAGGAAACCGGAGTGCCCGGCGAAAACCCACGCGGACACGGGGAAGAGAGAACATGCAAACTCCACGCAGAAAGGCAGAACCTCACCGCGACGCGCGACGCGTCTCACCACTTCGCTGAGCTCCACGCTGCCCGGGTGGTTGACGGAGAAGAAGCACGCGGCTCCGTGGACGCGCTCCAGCGCCGACAGGAACTCCTCCAGGCGGCCCGTCGGGCTGCCGGGAAAACGCGGGGCCGTCACGTGATGGCGGTGAGGTGGTGACACTCGCTCCTCACGGCAACAAGCGCCTGGGTTCGATTCGTGGCTCGGATTGCCCTTTCGTACGTGTCGGTCTGCGTCTGCGACCCTGTGTCAGCGTGGGTTTTCGCCGCTCGCTCAGGTTTCAACTCACGGCTTAAAAAAAGCAAGAAGCACTCACTGTTTGGCCGGTCACATCTTAATATGTAGAGGAGGGAATGTTTGGTAAAAGTTGGCACCGGCTTACCGTGCGCCTACCTTCCCCCCCCCCATACCTCTGCGGTTCCCCACACGTCTGCGCCATCCTTATCTCCGAGAGTGAACGAAACTGTGCGCGTTCTAAATTGTAGGTTATTCTTGTTATCACGCGCTCCACACGTGTTGCTTCGGGTTTATGGCTCCAAAGTATGTCGACCAAACAGGTCGTGCGTTGTAAGCGATTCTGCAACAGAGGCACGCGCGACAGCGGGCTGGTACCGGCAGTGTCAAACACAGCACGGGGCTCCGTACTGTGTCAGACACAGATGGTGCCTCCAACATCGGAGGCGAAACGTCGCGAAGGACAGAGGAGGAACGTTACTTTTCAAAGCGTTCGAGGCAGAATCCTCACAACGCCTGAGGATGCCTCCAACGTGGGAGGCGAAACGTCGCGAAGGAAAATGTAGACTCTCTCGTCACGGCTATCCCGAAAGAACAGCTCTGGAGAGCGATTTTCATCCATGGAGCCGTGACAGCCTACATCACCGCGCTCCGTTAAAAGCTTGAGAGTGACCCTCCTCCAACTGGTATGGGAATCCACCCTGCTGAAGACCTTCCTCCTGGCTCAGAAACACCATGGATTCAGTAGAAGACACTCAACCGACTGAGAACTAGAACGGGACGACCAAAAGCTGCTTTGGTCAGATGGGGCTACAAGACCGGCCCAACCACCTGTGAATGTGGAGAAGCAGACCATACTATGGAGCACTGCCTTTTCTGCGCTCTACTACCCAACCTCTGCAGCTCAAAAGACCTTGCAGAGTTCAATAAAAATGCAAAGAACTGTGTAAAGAAATGGGAAACTGTAATATAACCATCACGCTTCGAAGAATCGAAAAGACGAAGACCGCGCTCCGTTCTGTGTTGGGAGAGTGCCACCTGATGGTCGGTGGCAGAGAGGCGCGGCCCTGGCTGCTGCTCGGCATCACGCGTGGACCCCGCAGAGCGAAGTTCAGTGTTTACGTTGTGAGAGAGAACCACTGTTCCACGCCGCGTCGTCACACACTCTGCTCAGGTCCGAGGCGGTAAATGGCAACTAGGCATCTCACCGCCTTGGGGGAATAAATCGTGAGAACTGAAAATTCTAACAATTATTTTGAGGGCGCAGTGTATCGCGGTGGATTTGCCGCCGGCATTACAATATATCGACTGTATTATCGTTAAAACGACAAAACGTGCCTCGTTAACATGCAGTACACATTCTCCCGCTACTCATAATGGCGAGGAGTTAAGTGGGCTCGATTCATTTTTTACTTTAAAGCCCCCGTCTTGCGCTGTTCATGTAACGAGGGATTCATTCTACAGTCACTAACTTCAAAGAGCAATCTTAGATCCCATTTAGAATTAAATGTTCTGCCTGGTTGTGATTGCAAATCTTGATTTGTGTTTGAAATGTTGAAAATGTTGCACTTGTTCCCTCTCAATATTGAAAAAGCTACCTACACATTATTTTTTCCCCATCGCAATGTGTAACTGTATTTTTATTTGTTCATTTGATCAATTACGTGCAATGCTGTGTGTAATTTTTTTTGTTTTATTAATGTGTTATTTTAATATTATTTATTTATTTTTTCAATGCGCGTATTTGTTGTGTCGCAGGAATCTCGTAACGAGCTTGCAAGCTCACTTGATATTTTTCTGCTGTAATAATGAACGTCTATCTATCATTCCTCGCTGCCTTTAATGTGAAAAACTGCACCGTCTCCTCTCGCCGAGCCTCGAGCCCGAAGCGTCAGCAATTCTGTCCCCGCCACATGTCACATGCCACACCGAGGCTGCGAAGCGAAACTAGGATCTCCAACGCTCTCCCAACGCTGATTTTCAGTTCTCTGTCGTTGTTGACATGTCGTTCTCTCCACAGCCTTGTGCAGCGCTTTATGACCCTCGGGTGAAAGGCGCTATATAAATGCTATTATTATTATCACAGGATGTCCTAGAACAGGGGTGTCCA
>JAZEWU010000034.1:655433-670777 GCA_036362915.1 Geotria australis | reverse complement strand
TCATCTTAGCCGTTGCCGGGAATCAAACTCAGGTTACCAGATTTGAAAAGGCAGTGTGCCAACTACTGGGGAAATGTTACGTGTTCGTACGACTACAATTACGTTCAAGTATCGATAACGATCTGTCCATCGATGCATTGCTGCGTCCCCTTATTATGCGATATCAGTTCCCACGCAAACACCGTCCCCCGCACGTTCCTACAGAGATTTAAATGCGTAGGCTTATTGCAAATTTCAAATGCAACACAGATGCAAGGCAGATTGACAAATGCCTGCTGATAACCACCTGAATCTTGCGGATAATCCTCTAGTTGCTGCTGTCAGCTGCTGCCGAGGCACGACGCACGTTTTGCTGCCGTTAAATGCTCAGAATGTTGACGGTTGCTCTTCCAGAGCTGTTCGTTCGGGAAAGAGAGAGGGCAGATCGCTCAGTGACACGGCTATCCCGAAAGCACAGCTCCGAAGAGCACCCGTCATGAATCGAGCCGTCAAAACCTACATCAGCTCAGAATGTTGTTTCAAAAGGACAATATTGACTAAGCCCGGAGTGCGAAGCGTTCTCCTGACAGCGAGAGAAAGAAAAAAAACTCCGGGTATAAACGGCACCCTGGCGCAAACATTAACAGTTTGCCACGGAAACTACTTAGACGGGGGAATGTGACAAGTGCACATTGACGCGCTGGTGTTTATCTCGGAAGCTTACGGCGTTCGCCTTTCCATTTGCAGAAGTCATTACTCCCAGCGTCTTACCTGGCAATGCGCCCCATGTGGCCCGGCCGCGCTAGTGGCCGCCCCCATAATGCGAGCCTTCGACCCATCCTGCCGCCTGTGCCCCGGGGACGGTGCCAACCCGGGTGTCGCAACCCGGCTACGTTGGATTTCCTGCTGTGTTTTTAGTTGCTGTTGTTGTTGTTGTTAAAGGAAGGCGCAGTGGTAACACACTCCACTGGCCAGCATTGTGAAGTATGGTCAAGCAACTCCATTGACTGACACGGTGTAGAGGGAGACCTTCATCCAGCAGTGGATTGAACATTATACCTCTGGTCTCCCCCATCCGCCCCCCCCACCACCGCGCACGATGCGATTGTAATCTGGACAACCATTGGCATCTGATCGACCGTCAGGCAGGCGCGTCGCAGCCGCGGGTGTTGCGACACCCGCACTTTCACAGAAACATGATTCTATCCACCCCACTTTTTCCTGCAACACCCGCGGCTGCGACGCGCCTGCCGTCAGGATGATTGGAAATATCCCAGGAAAATAAAGAAATGCAAAATGAGGGGTCGGTTGGGAGACCGTGCTGCGCAGAAGAAGCAATGAAGTCCAAGTTTAAGACTTCCCCGGGCCGCAACTCCTTCGCGCTTCCTCGAGTTAGGCAGGGAGCGCGCGTGTTTGTGTTTGAACGGCCTGAATCAGCGTTGTACCAACAGCAATCAGTTTGCCCGGAATGGGCCAGCCGGCTGTTTACTTTGCTTCCAAGGCCGACACAATATTCCAGGTCGCTCGAGCGTCCCGACTGGGAGAGGTCAATCACAGCGAGACCGAGACAGCAGCTTCCGCTGCGTTGTTTGTTTCTCTATACCCCTCCCCTCCTCAAACAACTTGCGTCTCATTTTTTTCCCATTGCTTCTCAAGTGGCTGTTTTGGATTTTTATGGAAATGGAGCTCTCTTGTAGGGGATTCTACAGTCGACACCACGACCCGATGTGCCAGCGTTCGCTCATCTCCGCCGTTCTCAACCGGTCGGTCGCGACCCATCATTGGGCCGCGGACGCCACCCAGTGGTCCGTGGAGACCAGACCCAAGCGGGCCAAGTTGGCCTTGAGGTGCACAAGGTTGAGAACCGCTGCTCTATTTAATTTCCTGCGCCAGGTTTATTACAGTCTGCGTAACACCTCACGTGCTTCATCCTGTGATACAGCCGTCATTAATGAGCTCCCCAGAGTCAAAGGTTATGGTATAATAATAATTTTACATTTATAACGCGCACATATCCATTCACTGTCATTCGACAAGAGAACGACTTAGAGGCGCGAGGAAATCACAGAGAGTCGGAGGAGGCTGCCAGGCGGTTGTCCGGCGCCATATTCCCACACACTGCTTCCTATGTATTAGGATGGTATCGGTCAATTAATTAATGAGTATTTTTTTTAAGTTGTAGGAGGAAACCGGAGCCCGGAGAAAACCCACGCAGAACAGGGGGAGAACACACAAACTCCACACAGAAAGGCGCCCAAAGCGGGCATCGAACCTGCTCGGGCAAGACCATTCTTTCCATTTTCGAGCTTGGTTTAAACAATCGCTCGCCGTTCTTCTTTAATATAAATTGCGCCCAGCACGCTAACCACTAAGCCACCGCTCCCCACCAAAGACAAAGATCCCCCATATAGCATTAGCAGACTGTCGGTGCAAGACAAAGAAAAATATCCTCGGTATAGCCTTGACAGACTGTAGGGTCAAGTGCCGTTAGCGAGCACCTATGAAGGTCAACACGGCACATGAAGGGGTGGGTGACCAGCACCACGCCCAGCCGCCGTCGTATCCTTAGCGGCAATGTTTACACACCGCACTAAGTACTCATTTGAGGCTGAGTCGACCTAGGGGAGGCTCAGGACCGCTTCAGAAAATCGTCCCTGGTATTAGCCGCGAGCCGGAAACCAAACTCACATTGCGCCAGGTTTGTAGCCGAGCACGCTAACCACCGAGCCACCGGGTCCCCGCCACCAAAGACAAAGATCCCCCGTACGGCCTCGGCAGGCTGTCGGTGCAAGGCAAGCACACACGTACACACGCACAGGGTGCTGCGCCCGTCTCCACGTGCCAGCTCGTGAAACACGGAACGAACGAGGAGGACGCGGCGTTCCGCACGGCGGGGCATTGCGTGCGCTCGGCACAAGGCCGGCGTGTTCGCGACAAGCCCGGGCATGTCGGCTTGGCCCCCCCACACCGGGCCGCTCATGCAGGTGGAGGTGGCGTGTGAGCCAGGAGGATGGTGGTGGGGGGTGTCCGTAGGACCACACGGGGGACGGCTAAGAGCGAGGGGCGGAGGTCGGGGGAATAGAACGCCGGCGTGACACCGCAAGCCTCAAAAGGCGCTTTCGCAAAAAAGCCAGCCCGCCTCGAGGCCCCTTTTATTTTTCGGGGGGTCTTTAGCCATGAATCCAAATTGTTTGCACAGGTATTTTTTTAAGTTGCTGCGAAAGCCATGTGGGGATGCTCGCTCGCCGAAGAAAGCGGGCGCTCGAGGTGACTAATAGCCACTCGTCACCGCGCACACACAGCAGCGCTACAGCTGGCAGGCAGCTCGTCACAATGTCAACAGGCCGCGGCGTGCAATGGGGGGGTGGTGAGACCAACGGATAACCTCACCGAGGCTGAGGTCGTTTAGATTGACCGGCCGAGCAGCGAGTCCGGGCGTCACTCACCGTCAGCCAGGATCAATCCGCTGCTGGATGAAGGACGCCCCACTTCCTCTCTCGATCCCGCGATCCGATTCACCCGGCGGCCGCACTCGAGCTGGCCGCGACGCTCCATCTCCGCGACGCTCCACCTCCTGTCATGGAGGAGTCACGCGACTTAGCACGAACTGGACACATGTGTGTTGTGAGACACTCCACCACCCAACACAGCCAAACAAATTACATTTTCGCTTATCTGACACTTACCAACGAGCTGACACACTGATAATTGTGTGCCAGGTGACGGTGGAGGGTCTTACAACATACACATGGCCCAGATCATTACGTGGCCTTATCAAAAGATCTAACCCCACCAGTTTGAGGAGCTGTGGGGTCCGTTCAAGAACAGACTGGGAACGAGACTAAGAGGGCGGCTGTGATGGTTTTGATGGATTAGGGGCAGGTTGCGCGTTTTCAGAAAATCCATGGTTTTTTTGTAACCGCGACATTATTGCTTGACTCATTTTATGGTTCCCACTGTTTATCGCTCCCTACCCGCTATAATGCTACTGTACACTGGTAGTAGAATTCGCATGAGAATATTTTACTTTTCTTGTTGATGGAATGTGTTGTTTAATCTGAAAGCGATCAGGGGCAGTGAGCGTTACACTACAACACCTGGCTCAAACTCGGCAACACGCTCTATATACGAATGAGTAGGCTCAGACACTGGTACCAGCTTCACGTTTACATTAAAGCCAAACTCTTCTGAGAAATAAAACACGACACATAGATGTGCGTATGCATGCTGTACAAGAAGAAGAAGAATACCAATAATGACATCTTAGTAAATCGTATTGCATCATGATTCTGGATGAACACCGTATGAAATAACCACACGTTCATAAGACTCCTCCAAGAGCAATTGCGTGGGCAGTTTACATTTTCTTGGAAACAAAACTTAACCGTGCCATATAAAACATAACGCTTCCTCTCAAACATGCCTGCCATTCCTCGGACGCGTAGCAGGAGGCGCACGCATAGTAACAGTGTATTTAATGCTCGCTGAGTCAACAGTGGCCAAAGCCCTATCCCTGACATGTGGCCCCTAGCTACTGGCCAGCGAGGGCCCTCTGTCTCGAGACGAGTTCGCAGAGCGCAGCGGGCCACGTGAACATCAAGACCTGATCGTGAGCTGGTCCACAGCCACTCGTGGGTCTCACTGGCCTCTCCACCCTATCGGTCATGAAGGGGCCATACTGAGAGAATGGCCTCCGCTCGCGGACCACTTATTACGATAAATGGCCTTTACGGCGGATTGAGGCCGCCTCGGCCAGACCGTTAGACGGCGATGATTCGATCAGCTGCGAGCCGAGAGAACGACCTACACGCGACACCACCAGGGTAATACGTAAAAAAATAATCAATGAATGAAATAAAATAAATAGAGGATAATCTGTCCGCCATCTAGTGGGCTGGTTGTAACGTTACAAAGGCTGTCTACCAATGAGAGGCCAGGAAATTATCGGTGACCTGACACATGAAAGCCCTATTATATATAGATTAATAGTAGAGATTATACCCAGGAGTCGACGAGCCCCGGACAGGATGAGGATGATGCAATGCCAAGGAAGAGAGAGCATTGGAACGGTGCCACATTTGCAGCAATGACCCAAAGACCTATTCGGGTTACGGGCTGCTGGGCTATATTCAGCTTCTTGGAGAGATGTTTGTTTTTAATGGCACGTTTCTTAATGGAGTCACGTTGACCCATGTAATCGAATAAAACACTTGTGTTCGGCTTAAAATCTTAACGCCGAACCGGAGTCGGATCGAGTGTGAGATTGAGTGCGCGCACCGTGCGTTGCGGGCTTGAGAGCAGCGAGTCCGCTCGGGGAGGGAGGCGAGCGGCTTGACCAGGTCACGCCGGGCACAGCGTGTGCTCCGTGTGCCGAGCCGAGGGAGTGCGCCGAGTCTTACCGAGGAATGCCAGGGCGCGAAGCCCTCTCTCTCTCTCACTAAAGCGGGAGTGCCCAGACACACGCGCCTGCTTTCAAGCTCACGCTGTTTGAGATCATCTTCTCGCACTCTTATCGACCCGAAACCATCGCGGTCGTCAGCGGGCACAGTCAGGCCTACTGCAGGATTAGTCCGTGGCAGGATTAGGGCCCCGAGTAGCTCAAGCGGGCCCCCTATTCACATATTTTTTTTTATTCTCATAGATACATGCCTGGGGGCCCAAAAAGTATTTCTGCTTAGGGCCCCCAGTGGGCTAGCTCCGGCACTGCCAATAGTGAGAAAGTCCCCATTCTCGGTCTGTAGATTTATATTTTAACAATTTACACGAATGCCACGTAAGGTTAATTGTGTTTGGTTTCTCTATCGCCTTTCGTCTCGTTAGAAGAGCTGTAGAATCGTTGTGGTCAAGCCAGATATTGTGAATCCCGTAATGGCACCGAGATGTCACCTCGAACAGGTCAGATCGAGCTGCCAGCTCTCTTTAGCCGCTTTCTCGCGACGCGATTCATCCCTTTCAATCACAACTTCCTTTTTTCCACCTTTTCTCCACGAGTGTTATTCTTTCCTAGCGTTCGTCACAAAAGGAGACGAAAGTAAATAACTTCATATTATTTGTTTTATTTGTTCAGGCGAAGGAGCGCTTGGACAAACACGTCTGAATGAATCGCACACTCGGAGCGAGATGGGGGCGGGTTTGCAGAGTCTCCCACGCGGGGCCCCGTGGGTCCCATGGTCACGACACGCACAGGCCGCGCCGGGCCGACACTTCGAGGCCGAGCTGAAAGACAACGATGTCCAGAGGCTGACTGACCATCGTGCTTCGAAGAATCGCAAAGAAGCAAGAAGCTCCCGGGTTCGAAGCCACCAGCTAGCGTACATTTCTGTGTGGAGTTTGAACGTTCTCCCCCCCCCTCCCCCGTGTCCGCGTGGGTTTTCAGCCGGGTACTCTGGTTCCGGGGACTCTGGTTCCGGTTACTCTGGTTCCGGTTACCTCCCTACCAGTGTAACATTGGGGGACGTAAGCAGACATTTTTGGGCACCCAGACCATTTGTTGTGAAAATACATAATATTAATAGAAATAAAAAAGCTGCTCGGGTTCCTAAGCATTTGCTTATCCTGCTTACACAGCCTCCCACAATCCAAAGACATTGCTGCCTATGTTAACTGGCCTCACTAAATTGTCTGTGCGTGGAAGGGAGTGAGCGTGTGGCAGCGAAGTGATGTGTGTGCGTCGCGCTATTTGTTTCCGGCTCGGCATGACGTGTGCGTGTGAGCGGCGGCCTTTTGACCCCCCGTGACCCTGCCACGCGGTCGCGACGTTTCCAGTCGCACCGCGCGTGTGTGTTTTTAGAGACTGGGAACTGTAAACATTACTAGACGGGCGAGCATCTTAATTACTGGTGAATGCGTCTGTGACAGCAACATACCCGCAGACACGTACACGGCGATGCTTCATACGATACGTGCATTGCAGCGTGTTCGGATATCGTTTGGTTTAATCGCTGGTTATATTAATTAGGCATGCCATTTGTGATGTGTCCACAATTACGCGCAGTCTCTAATTCCTGCGTATGTGCTTCAGTGCTT
Organism: Geotria australis; assembly: GCA_036362915.1. NCBI lineage: Eukaryota > Metazoa > Chordata > Hyperoartia > Petromyzontiformes > Geotriidae > Geotria > Geotria australis. The sequence continues at coordinate 663,772 of JAZEWU010000034.1, read as the reverse complement.
CATTCATCCACGTACAGTTCCTAATTATACAATCACATGTGAGAGCCGGTGTCGCGCCCCGAGAAGAGAATGTTCCCTCTTACGAAATGAACACTTTTATTTTCTACCTTCGTACACGTTAATATTTTTTCTCCGAATCATTCAAACGTGATTTTTTTTAAAACACACACCTTTTCCAGATTAAAAAAAAAACAACTGCGAGTACGGCTAATGTAAACATTCATCCATTGTCAGAAACCGCTTAAGCCTCTACAGGGTTGCGGTGGGCCGGAGCCTATCCCTGTAGACACAGGGCGCAAGGCAAGTCTATACCCCTGGGAGGATTACAGTCCATCACAAGGAACCGGGGGCAATTTATTCAGCAGGCCAATTAACCTATGCAGCAGCATGTCTTTGGACTGTTGGATGAAACCGGAGTGCCCGGCGAAAAACCACGCGGACACGGGGAGAACACGCAAAATTCACATAGAAAGGAACACGAGCCGGGATTCGAACCTTGCTGTGAGACGGCAGCGCCACTCACCGTGCCGCCCTCTAACGTAAACATGTTTGCTCAATATGTTACGTGGGCGGAAGGGAGAAACGTGATTTAAAGTTAACTTAACATAAGTACACTCACATAAGACTGGGTGCGGATCCGGCACCCAGGGTGCACCTTCCCGGACGTTACGTGTCCCCACGGCCAAAGGTGGCATCCCAGAGTTCCGAACGAAAACCCACGACGAAAGGTATCACGCATCTCGGAAGGAACTGGAGACGTTTTCAAAGACAGCGGTTTATTAAGGGTTCGGTTTTTGTTTGTATTTATATGTATAATCAATGGAAGAAAAGAAAAACAGTTTTCCTTCAGGTAGCATCAATAACTATGGACGTGAGCAATTTTTCCCACTCAGGAGTCCGGTTACAGCAATTTCACAACCCTCTGAAGGTTTACGCAAATATACTTTCAGTTGAAAAGCTGAAAACCGATGCACAGCGATCACCTGTATTGCTTCAGCGTTTACCCAAACAAACCCCCGAATGGATCGACTTGAAACGAGATACAGTTAACAGCAAGGACAGACTGCCTGACGCCTGTCCGAGCACACACAGCATCGATGAAACAGCAATATGTAAGACGCTCGCACTATTAGTCGTGTTTTCAGAATATTAAATTACTCCGCAGCAAATCCACACCTTGTAAAAATGAAACAAACCTATCTTGGCATATTACCATATATGGTCAACATACCTGATTAAAATAAACTACAAACAGTTATTTAAAAAAAAGAAATGACAGGAAGTAAAATGCTCGATTGCAGGATTTTAAAAACCTCCCTTATTGTAAACACAGCATAAATGCAGACAACTACAGTATTAAGGGTAATTTTGTCTACGCTTTAAACCACAACCGTGATATCCAGTGATACGTTGTAGCAAGACACCTTAGCGTTATCATTACTGATAAATAACCCAGCGGTATTCAAACTCTCTCACAGAGTAAATATAAAGTCTTCTTTGAATCGTTCAAACTGAATCCTTCGCAGAGAAGTTTCCTGGTTTTTGTTCTTCTCCAAACACAATTGTACACTTCCACGAGTAGTTAACTCTCACGATAACTTGTAATAAAACCATCTGTCACCTTCGACTCGTCAAATACTTGTCAAAGATAGAGAGAATAGTTGACGCAGGAGTGTGTCTGTCAGGAGTCTCGCGACATCGTCCGTCAGCCAGTGCGCGCGGCGGGGAGCTTGTCACGTGGACACGCGAATGATCGCACACCAACCGACACCCGACAAAAAATGTTTTCTATCTTACAATAAATAAACAAGTCCCTTTCTTTACTGTGTATTAAAGCTCCGTTCCATACGTGGCTAAGCAAAACATAGCAGTGAATTCAAACCACCCACATACATTATTTGGTTTAAGGATGACGGCTATGATGAAATATGACCCTGTAAATTGCATCAAGGCGACACACCGAAGGCGTGCCAATGTCCACGTGTAGAGAGCTCAGGCTGTCTCGCACCGTTTGTTGAGAATGAACTCCCCGTTCAGGCCCTGTTCGCTAACGGTCTGCACACTTGGGGGAGAGGTGATGAGGGTTCGACAAGTCTGAACATTTACCACAATCGTCCTCCTCTCTGGAAGGTTGCAAGCACGCGAACTGACGGATCCCTTGAGCGCAGTTCAGACCAGGCCCGCCTTGATGAACTACACTGGTAGACAAGCAGAGTACTCATCCAGTATCAGTACCCGCTTAATCCTGTACAGGGTCGCGGTGAGCCGGAGCCTACCCCGACAGACACAGGGCGCAAGGCAGAGCTATACCCAGGGTGGGATGCCAATCTATTCCAGACCACCGGAGGAAATTTAAACAGGTCAATTAGCCTATGCAGCAGCATGTCTTTGGACTGTGGGAGGAAACCGGAGTGCCCGGCGAAAACCCACACGGACATGGGGAGAACATGCAAACTCCACATAGAAAAGCACCCATTCCGGGAATCGAACCCAGGTCTTTCTCGCTGTGAGGCGTCAGCGCTACTCAGCGCTACGCCACCGTGCCGCCAACACGCAGAGTACGACACAACGTAACAAAATATTTGGCTAAAAAAATGTTTCTATCGATTGGTAAAGACTCACTTGTGCTTTTAAAAAAGGACCGGCACCACAGCCAGGTAATAATGTCTCTCCTGAGTCAATTGTCCCAATTTGGGGTCAACAATTAATTCAAGAACCAATTCTTGGAATTCCCTCTCATCGCATCTATTACCCAGGTTCCTATCATCCCGCCTCGACTCAAGCGACGCGCCAACTCTTACCAATCACGCCACCTTCAATAGTGCTGGGTGCTACCGGCTGCTTGACGTTTTAGGCCCATCGGCCTGTGCTCAGAAACCACGATTCAATACGTGTTTCCTTAACCGCGGTAAATGTAGCGGCCCCTATTGTCTGGGAGGGTCACGTGAACCTGTCGCGTAAACCGATCGCAAACGGTACACGCGGCACGATGCGTGTCCCGTGAGGCAGAAGGTGCCGGCGTCGACGCGGCCTTGCAACGAGGCCACCGCTGCGGACACCTATTTTCCATCTTTCTCCGACGCCCGGTGTGTTCGATGACGGACAGGACTCCACGCGTCGCCGCTCTGCGGTGACGCGCGACGCGGTGGCAGCAAGGCCTCCGGCCTTATGGCAAGCGGTAAAATAAATAAAGGAAACCCACGTTACAGGAACGGCGGAACGACTCGCAGTGGACCGAGTGTTACGACAGGGTGGTCCAGTTGTCTTGTGACCCCCCCCCCATTTAATTGACCCATAACTTTATTTTTACTTCACCGGATCATGTCAATGTTAAACAACCATTTCGCATTTATTGCAGATGGTTTGCAGTGAGCAGAGACACGGAACCTTGACAGACACGGCACCGCCGTCCTAATGCCGCATGGCTAGCATATGGCATACACTTTCGCGCGCTGATGGATGCATTCATATTGTCAATTACAAAAACATATTATCTCTTGAAAAGCGCAACGCGGCCTCTTTATTCATTCACCGACGTCGCGTTATATTACGCGCGACTTCACGTGAGCCCGACTCGCGAGGCGTTTCAAAGCGTTCCACACAGACCGTCTCGAGAGTTCATCGACAGCGTTTGAAAACCGTGGCGGAGAGTTTCGAATCGCAAAGTTGTTGCCGTTGCCGTCGGCGGCGAGGCTCGCCGACGGCGCCGCTCACTGCGACGCCTCCGAGCTGTCCCACTGGCTCAGGTTCTCCGAGAAGCCGTCGCTGAAGTCCAGCACCTCCGCCAGACTGACGGCGCCGCCCATCAACAGGTCATCGTCGTGGATCTCCTCCCAGGGGTGACGCAAGGAGCTCACAGCCAGAGCCAGCTCCTCATCCAGACCCAGCTGCTGCTGATGCAGCTGCTGCTGCTGATGATGATGATGCAGCTGCTGCTGCTGCTGCTGCTGATGATGATGATGATGATGCTGGTGGTGATAGAGCTGCTGGTGCAGCCGGTTCTGCTGGGCCAGGGAGTCGAGGCCGCAGCACCACTGCGACGGGCGGTCCGCGTGGTGGCCGCGGCCCGTCAGCTCGGCCTCCGGGTCGCCGGCGGCCGCGGCGACGCCGCTCTCCGGCGTGAGCGGCGGGCTCAGCTCGAACTCGTCCAGGCCGCCCAGGTCGCCGTGGAACATGTCCTCCAGCACCTGCTGCCAGTCCAGGTCGGCGCGCAGGTGGTCCCGCGCGTCGGCTCCGGCGAACGGCGACGCGGGCAGCCGCGCGGGGCTGGAGGCGCGCGCCAGCTTGCCCAGCCGCTTGGGCAGCGGCTGCTTGCGCTTGCTGCCGCGCGGGTCGTCGCCCAGGCAGGGCCCGTGCGGGCCACCCGGCGGGCCCGCGGCCCAGGCCGGCCCGCAGTGCTGCGGGTTCCACGCGCCGCCCTTGCCGGGCGCCGCGTGCGAGGCGGGCAGGGCCGCGCCGCGCAGCGCGCCGACGCCGGCGTGGAAGTTTGCCGGGCCCACCCTCCGACGGCGCCGGACCATGCCGTTCTCGAACAGGTCGGCGTACTGCGGGTCCATGGCCCAGAAGCCGCCCTTGCCCGGCTCGTCCTTCTGCCGGGGCACCTTCACGAAGCACTTGTTCAGGGACAGGTTGTGGCGGATCGAATTCTGCGAACGGACACGGGGCGCCGCGGGGATTAGCGACCGCGACCGAGGACGGCGGGCGGGTCGGCGTGAGGCGGCGGCGTGTCTCCGGGTGGCGAGACGGGACCGGCTCGGGGGGGGCGTCTCGGGTTCCGGCGTGCCGTCTCGCGATCCGGAGACGCGCGGCAACGCGCGCGGGTTCCCTACGACGCGACGGTGGCAGGCGATCGCCGGCGCCGGAGCGCTCGCCGCCCGCAGACGCGGCCCGAGCGTCTTTTTTTCTCCTCGCTCATCGCCTAATCAATTTAAATGGCGTCTAATTATGACAGGCTTTGAAGGCTCTCCGCCGGTGCTCGACTCACAATGACGCGCCTTCAATGGGAGGCCGCCGCCGTCGCTCCTCCTCTTACGCACCCTTCATCTATTATTTGTATCTCGTTAGCGGCGCCGCGCGGTCGCCGCCGACAGCCCCGCGGGTCTCGCTCGGTCCGACTCCCCGGCCCTCGAGCCGAGGCGGGAGGCTGCCGCGAATACCGTGGGATCGGCGACATGGCCTGGCGCGGTGACATCGCTCGTTACGGAGGGTCGCGGTTCCAACCCGTCGGCCGCCCTAGTTATTACCGCGGCCGCTTCGCAGCGGCTTCTGGCTTCCCGGCTCGGTCGCGGCGTCTGACGTTTGAACCCGTCCTCCGCATTGACCTGCGCGGTGAAGTATGGTCGTGCAGCTACCCCGACCGCCCCGGTGCGGTGAGCCCAGCGACCGGTTGACCAACGGCTGTAGAATTATAATGATAGCGATCTAGCGGATTAAGGGACAATGGCACGGCCACCGCTCCACACACGACACATGGACCGGAGTCCCGTGTCCTCGGTGTACGCTAACAGGAGTGCTCGTTACTTAGCGATGGCTTCCTTGCATCCAAGGTGTGAGCTCGTGTTATGCATTATATAATGTTGTGTCAAACTAGGAGCCTTATCTGCGAGCGCCCTCGCCTACAAACATCTGGCAGTTCACCAGCGGTGGTTCAAGCGACGTCTGACTGCTGACGAGCCACCGAATGTCAAAACCGGTCCAGGGTTTATATCGAAATGATATAAACCCTGGACTGAAATGATGCTCTTCCAGAAGGGAGAGTGGCCGATGGTATAAGTACAAAAAACTCCAACCATCCATCCATTCTCAAAAACCGCTAAATCCTGTACAGGGGATGCTGCTGTTGCATAGGTTGATTGGCCAGCGGACCAAATTGCCCCTCGCGGTGCCCTGTAATAAACTGGCGTCCAACCCTGGGTATAGCCCTGCCTTGCGCCCTGTGTCTGCCGGGATAGGCTCCGGCTCACCGCGACCCTGTACAGGATTACGCGGTTTCTGAAAATGTATGTGTGTGTCGGGGGGGGGGAGAGTCTTCGAGGTCCGAGCGGGCGCACACACAGCACCGCGGCCAGCAACAGTTTCGGGAGCGAGCAGCGAGGCGGCGCGCCTCCGCCGCACTGTGCTTGCCATCTGTCGTGAGCGCGGCGTATTGCGTTACACGCTACACGCACGCCGTGGTGGTGGTGGTTGGCGGTGGTGGTTGGCGGTGGTGGCGGTGGTGACCCCCCAGCGCGGGTGGCAACCCGGCGGTCGCTCCCCGTGGGCAATTAGCGTCGCGCGCACTCGGCACACGCGGTGCCCACGATAGAATCGGCGCGCCTCGTTTCAGTCGAAAGCTGCCTGATGCCGACCTCCGGAAAGTAATTTTATCCATTCCGCAGACGGCTTCGTAAACCCCACTGCCCGCCCGCCCATTCCACCACCTACCCCGTGTGGTTGGGGGGGTTAGGAGGTATTTTCTACGATAAATTAATCCCTGCGCAAGTGTAAGCTGTATGATGCGCTGGAAGATGCCGATAAACCCACCCTATATCAGCACAGTTGTAATAACAACAGCAAGTGCTCACATTACACTTGGGGATGGGAGCCAAAAAGGCAACGTCTGATACAAGCACACTACTTCGGATGCAAGCAACGCCTGCTCTACTCGCAAGCGGAGTGCTTACATCCAGCCTCTCGTTCACACGGTGAATCTAAAATGGTAAATATCCACCAGTGTCATAGTGCAAATGCGAGACGTGAACGCTAACCACAAATAATAATTATCTCGACTCGTCTCGTGGATCCGACACCTCCGTTGTAATGAATAGCTCACTGGGCTCTAATCTGATTCAATGTCAATCACCACACTCAGCTCTAACGCTCATCGTAGCGACGACATAAAACAATAAACACCACGTTTATTTGTAAAAGGCTGATTTTCCGTTCTCTGTTGTTGTTGACATGTCGTTCTCTTCGCAGCCTTGTGCAGCGCTTTGTGACCCTCGGGTGGAAGGCGCTTTATAAATGCACTTATTATTATAGGCTCCGGCTCACCACGACCCTGCACAGGATCAAGCGGTTTTCTGACAACGGATGGAACGAACGGACGTTCATTTGTGAAAGAACAAACAAGAGCCGCGCGTCGTGGGTGCGTCAGCGGAGCGCGGAGCACACTCGGCAGGGCCGGCACACGAGTTGTTTCTGTCGCCAAGGAACGCCGCGGGCTGCGACACGCCGCCACGCTCCCTCCCCTCGCAGGTCAAGCGGCGGTTCGACCCCACTCCACGGCCACGCCGGACGATCGGCTCGTAGCTGGGCTTTCGGGATAACCGTGTCGAGTGTTCCTCCTCCTCTCTCCGCCGCGGGAGAGAGAAGAAACGCTGAGTAGCACGGCTATGAAAGAACAGCCATGAAGAGCAATTCTCGTGCCTCGAGCCGTGACTAGCCTACATCAGTGCAATCAGCTCACTGTACTGCATAGCAGTCAGCCTATAGCGGTCGGTTGTGACTGATGCAGCTTAGTGATTAACGTTAACTTTGTTATAACCCTGAACATACACAGTTTCATAAGGTGTAACCCGGCTTGACAATAGGACAGGCTGGCCATAACGTTTTTAGTTATCCTTATATAACAAGGGTGTTCACCGACGTAACGTGACACGAGCCGATCTGCATTCCAATTACACAGGGGGCCACGACTGCACCGGCAGTGGCTCGTGTATTTATAAGGGAGCGAAGCAGTGCGAGTCTTCGCACACAGGATGTTAATGACCCGATTGATTTAAAGGGTTTAATTGACCTGCCTCCGTGCCCCTGGGGCCTACGAGTGCCCAGAGTGCCGGGCTGCCCCATTAGCAAAATCCTGCGGACATGGGGGAGACTTTGGCTGATGCGGTCCACGGGCCATTCCCAGAGATGAGTTGACTAATGGGCAATTCATTAACCGCATTCTAATTTGCCAGAATCCTTGAAGCCACAGCGGGTTGAGGTACATTTCCCCTTCCTAAATTAGGGAAGTCGTACCGTCCTGTTAACCGGGCTACGCATGAAAAACGTTCTCGTGAAGGGGACAGTTTTTTTTTTTTAATAATAATAGCATTTATAGAGCGCCTTTCACCCGAATGTAACGGTGTGTGTGTCTATGTATACGTTCTTGTTGATTTTAGATTGGCGTTGTTTCCCCCTCATGACTATCTCACTGTCTTCCTGTCTCTGTGTCCTGATGTGTCCCCCTGTTGCTCACCCTCCCTCCCCGTCTCCCCTCGTGTTTGTCTTTAAGGAAGTGACGGCCATCTTAGGGGACGCTGGCAGATTTTGCAGCTCTTAAGATTGCCTGTTTCACGATCTTTCAGTGTATTCGA
>JAZEWU010000034.1:624453-653373 GCA_036362915.1 Geotria australis | reverse complement strand
GAAAACCTCGCAAAACGTTATCGCTCCTGGTCGCTGATTGTCTAATTAGGGGGACAGCAGGCGTCTCTCGGGGGCCTCATTAGGGTGCCGCGCGCCGCCTTCCGCCGTCGGCTGGGCCGCCTCCACAACGCGGCGGTCGCTCGATGCGATCACGCGATCTCGGCTGAGGCCCCGACTCAAACGGTCCGGACAAATTGGCCATCGAGACATGAACACAGAGAGACAGGCGCGTCGCGGCCTACACGTGCGGCGCTCGGTGAGAAAGAGCGATCGCTCGCGGGTAATCGCCCGCTGCCTCGAGGCCACGCACGCAAAACAGCCGCCAGGATATTAGGTGGAAGGGGATGTTCGATGAAGCGTCCCTCAACGAGACGCAGATAGATAAGATTGATGTTTAATAAATACGGCATAGAAATACCCAGTGAGCGTGCAAGCTCTTTTCGGAATTCCTGCATTGACACAACAAACACGAATTTGCTGGAACACATCCCGTTAGGGCTCGTGCTTCGAAGAATCGCAAAGAAGAAGACCATTGGACCTTCCAGCCGTTGTACAAAAAATGTAGAAAAGACGAGGCTTATGTGGCTGCCTGCAAACCGGAGCCTTTGCAAAAAGGTGTCCGCTTAGTGTTTCAACATCTTAACACTGTTTTCTCATTGCCGGAAAGGGTAAAACCTCGTATTTTCAACACGTATTTTGTTTAATAGAAGCAACGCAAGGAGGTTTCGGGGTGGGCGGTGGGCACAAGACATTTGGACCACCCTGTAGAATTAATATAATCGTATTTACAGCCCTTTGTCAATCCACTGCTGGATGAGGACTTCCACCGCGCCATGGCGGTGCAAGCTGTAAATATATAGGTAGGTTTGAGGCTTCCAACCCAGGCTGGGTAGGAGGCACTTATTAAGACAAGAATAATGCAATGCATAGCAACGCGCCACCGCGACAAATCCCACGCCTGGTCATGCACGAGACACGGACGCGCGAGGAAACCACAGAGAGCAGGGGAGGGAGTCAGCTAGCCGGTCAGCCGGCGCCAACCCGCCAGACACAGCTTTCCTTATAACGTCACATTATGACGTTTTCAGCCTTTCCTGACAACGTCACATTATGACGTTCTCAGCCAATTAATTAATGAGTGTTCCTTAGTTACGGGAGGAAACCGGAGAAGCTGGAGGAATCCCACGGCAGAACACAGGGGGTCAGAGAACACACAAACTCCGCCTCACAGAAAGGCGCCCGGGGCCGGGAATCGAACCGCCTCGGGCAGGACGTTGTTTCTGCGAGGCGCGGACGTTACCGCGACATAGCCTGCCGCCCACTTAGGGGCAAACGGCGGCTGTGAGGCGAGAGGGGGCCTCCTCCGCGCCTCTCATTGCGGATGTCATCGATCCTGGCCGGAGCACCGCCCGCCTGGACGGCAGCTCACGCATGGCTGAGCAAATAACACTATTAAGTAATTAATGTAAACTTATAACGCGCACATATTAATTCAATGTCGAAGGTATTCATTCGACGAGAGTATGTGGTGGTGATGATGATGATGATACAAGGATGTCTCATACAACTTTCACCGCTTTACACACACAGCCAGAGAGCACGTGTAGATATCAGACCAAATCCATGCGTATATTCATTCTCCAGGTTCACAATAACATGACAGATAGGACGGCCATCCAATGATAGACAGCATCATAGCCTTATCTCAATGAATGTTTGTCTCATTCGGCTGTCAAAGACACTGGTCACAACTACGAACGGAGCGCTGCCCGTCACGCTGTCGTACAAGAGTCCCGTTAGCACAATTACCATCGCGCAGTGTCACTACACGGTATACCTGCTGCACTGACAACATTAACCTGGAAAACTACAAAACCTTACACTTCCTGAACAAGAACGGTCCTGACAGTTGTACCGACGCAATGTTGTGTCTGTATTCGCTAACGACCCTGCTGTAAATTCGCACACACACACACAGCTAATTTAATAAACACCATACAGTCTGCACATGTATAACTTACATCGGAGCCTAATTGGCGTGTTTCAAACCAATGACTTGTAGAAGTCAAACAGAAAGCGCACGGACGGAGAGAGTGACTCCGCGGGATGGGATCATTCAAACGGCACTCGCGGTTTATCCGCAACTCCGGACGCCCTTCAAGAAAAGGCGCTCGCTTAGTCTCCCCGGGTTAAAACGCTCGCACACACAGCGTGACACCGCCACGGCCGCCGCCGCTCCACTACTCCTCACCTGGACCGAGGAGGACACCGCTGTGGCGCTTTTCTCCGCGGGAGCTGACCCGCGGCTGCTGGTGAAGATTCTTGAATTCGCCTCCAGCCCTCTCCTGCAGCGAGCTGTCGCTGCTGAGAGCGTTTTGAGAGGCGCTCAAGCCACCGCCACCGATGCGCCCTCCTCCACTCCACTCCTCCTCCTCCTCCGAGTCTGTCGCCGGCGTTGTGCGGTGTAACCTAGGCAGCCCGGGCAGCTTTAATAGGGCGACCACACACGTGGTTGTGGCGAGGGGAGGCGCTCCATCTCCTCCTCCCCACAGCCACCACGGCGAGACGACACGAGGCGAGGAGGAGGACGGAACGAGGCCGTCAGTCGCGACAGAGTCTTTATTCCTCGGTGGCTGCACGGTGGCATATCACGTCGTCCTTCGCCATGATCTATCCGCTGCTGGATGACGGCCTCTTCAAAAGCCGTCGTTATCCCATGAAACGTGACTGTTTTTAGGGGATGATGACAACTCAATTGTCCCCGGTTCCCAGTGGATAGACAGGGCTATTTCGCATCGTGGCTGTAGCCCTGTCTTGCGCCCCGCGTCTGCCGGGATAGGCTCCGGCCCCCCGAGACCCTGTAATAATAATAGCATTTATATAGCGCCTTTCACCCGAGGGTCACAAAGCGCTGCACAAAGCTGCAGAGAGAACGACATGTTAACAACGACAGAGCACGGAAAATCAGCAATAATTTTTTTGGGTTTTTTTTTTTTTCCGAGCTGTGGAGAGAACGGCACAACAACAACGGGATTAAGTTGGGGCTGATAACGATCGAATGTCACGACAGGTAACTCGCACTGATCACAACGACTTCACAGCCACTGCTTTCGACACACTGGTAAGCTACGGACGAGACATCTCACCACAGAAGCTCGCCGGTGTGTTTCGATGGGAAACCCAGAAGGCACAATCGTTCAACCTTCAAAAAACGTTAAAAAAGTCACCTCTTCACCGACTCACAACAAACCGACTGAGCAGGGCTCCCCGCCTCCGAATCAACAGGTGCAACGCGCCCGGAGAATATGCGCCCGTTACAAAATTAGATTAATATTATTATTATAATCGTCCCAAGTTCACGCCGTGGTCACTGCATCCGGCTACACCTACATACATCAATTTTCGAAACCGCTTTTCCTATGGCAGCAATTACCCGTTATAGGGATATGTATTGAGCGTGTGGATTGGTATGGATCGCCAGTGCGGGTAGCTGCTCGGCCCCGTCCGCGGCGCGCGCTGTAATGACAGGTGTTGCTAATGAAATCCACATCATTGCCTAATGGAGCAGTGCTCTCGTTGTGCCGCTGAACCGCCTTTGTGTCCACGCTACATTTGGTTTAATCACACTCAAAGCCAATTAGAGACAATTATCTTAAACGCTAAGTGGGCTTCTGTTTATGACTGCTTAATTATGTGGCACAATGGTGCGGAGCGCTGGCCCAGTGGTTACATCGGGCTACACTGTGAACCACTATACCTGAGTTCTAAGTCCGTTGCCACGGGTAACATCAGTGGCGAGTGATATCTGAACTGGTCCTGGGTGTTCCCGTCTCATCCAACCTCACCGACCAGTGCGTTGAAGTTTGGCGAAATAACCCCACGGAGGGGTGGGGATGCCCTCCTCCAGCAGGGTCATGTATTGACAAAAGGCCCGACGATAACACACTTAACAATACACCAATATTTAGTATTGAGATTGCATCCACGTATGGCATTTAGCTTTGCTCGTAGTAATTTAAATAGTCCTTAATTAGTCTATGCTTCATACTGAGCTGATGGCAATTCTGTCTTGTTGGATACATTTTACCCATGGCGGCCACTAAGCGGCGCCTCAGCTTCCGATGCGACCGGCAAAATTTATGTTAATGACAGCAGCGCCGATAAACCTCACGTGAATTATTATTTTGAAACAGATTGAGCACGTTACTCTGAATTTAAACGTAAATGTATTACATTGTATTATTTTAGAATTCAAAATAACGGGTGAAACAATCTCAAAACAATATTATTAACTAAACCAGTGTGTGTTCCAATAGCGTTTAGACACAGCTCGCCCCTATAGATGCTAAAGGGCGGCGCGTTGCTCGGCATGCCTTAAACTAATGAGTAAGGAAAATAACGGTTCGGGGTGACGCCCGAATCCTCACTCGGATGTGAGAAGAATTTTTGAACGGGTACAGGTCGCCCGTAGGTGACTCGCTTACTCTGCGAGATGCCTGTTGTGCGTGATCTGCCCGTACCCCAAGCTCTCAAATAAGGAAAGAATAACGGTTGTATTTCTGAGCTGTGCTGGTGTTCACGTACCCATTAGGTAGCTCTAGCGACCCACTTGGTTACAACATGTCTCTCATTCTCTGCTGCCCCGGTTTTAAACTCCCCCTCAGTCATCCGTGCTGTCGAATGTCTCTTGTTAAAGTCCCAAGCTTAATACCGCGTCACACTCCTTTGCCTAGGACTGCCTCGTTATCGTCTTAACAATTTAAATTGATGCAAAGGCACAATGGGGTATACTTGTTTATTTTTTTTACAATTCAATACAGCCCAAAATCAACTGTCTCCAGTCATTGCCGCAACGTGCACCAATAGGCAATGACGATCACACCAGCGCTGCCAGGCAGTGCATGAGCCCTACGGGTCATTGTTGACAAGATCTCACGTACCCGTGCTGCACTGCACGCCTTCGTGGAGCTTTTTAGCAATGAGCAGATAGCGGTCCTTTAGTATTTCAGTCATGATTCTTGCCGTTAGAATATCTACATTGCAGCTCAGAAGTGACAACCGCTCATATATAATCGTGATTTAATATATGTGAAAGAGCCATTACATAGGCGAGATGTATCATATATTGACATCACATTGCGGTACAGTGCTTGTTGCATGCACATTGCATATTGTGTAATACTTGGGTTATAGTATGTGTTGTAATGACGGGCAGTGGTCACTTTTGTGCTTCTGAAATGATAAAGGTCTCAGACTTCATTGAGTGGATATTCAGTTCATCGCCTCAATTGCCTGGGCATAGCATTCTCTGCTAAAAAAAACCTTCAATTGTATTTCGACATTGAACCTTAGCAGCAGAAAACGCTTCCACTTCTGATAGTTGCCAATGAACAACACCAAGCTGTGAATCGGGAACACGTGTTTTGAAACTCAAGCTACATTAATTAAATGTACATTTAAAAGCATAAGCACACATGATTGCAATGCAAAATAAATAATGCAAACTAGCCTTTCTGGCTACATTTCTAAAAGTAAATAGTATTTAATGTGCAAATACTTTTCACTCTATTACAAACTCGTCAATACCCCTTGTTGATATTTTACAAAATGAAAATATACTGTATCTCCATGTGCTTCTAATTTTTTTCACGTGATTAATTTCACCTTTTGTCAAGGAGCCTTCAATCAAGCATTTCCCTTTTTCCACTAAACACTGTGAATGCAACCCTGAACATTTGCGAGTGTGAACCAGAGAACTCAACACAACACTTTTCAAGCAACATAAGCTACAGTACTTAGTAAAATGGTAACAGCAAACCTATGTTGTACAGTCATGCAAAACGCACGTTCTATAGGCAGCATTCAGCAAGTAACTCGAAGAAAACAAACACTAATAGCTGCATAATAAGCTATTCCTTTAAAACGTTAGAATGTATAGTGCAACATATGCAAAAATATATCTCGTGTTCCAGATGCAATGTCCATTGCAAACATTACAACGCAACGGCAGGATGTGTCAGTGTTTCCAATGACAGTAACACCCCATGCACGAGCGCCTGCTTGGCTAATCAGGTAGTATTTGGTGAACACAGCTTAATGATTGTTTAACTAAATAGGGGTTTTTTTATTGATACGATTCATCACCGATTCCGTTGCTAAATTGTTCTCGTATTGCGTTTTCACGTAAGTGTCCGTCTCACTCTCGTCCCCACACTTTGGTAAGCATGCACATGCTGTCGCACCGGCCGTTATGAAATTGATTGTTGTTCGCCTAGTTATAGCGCTGGTCTCCCTGCTCAGAGTTATAGCGCTGGTCTCCCTGCTCAGAGACAGAAGTGATGTCTCAATGGGCCCTTCCTGCCTTGTTAAAGAAACAAAATAGCTCAATGCACAACAGTGGATTTGCAGCAACGTAAGTGCACACATTTTCCGGTGGTCCCTTTTTGTAATTATAGTTGTCATCACTGTTACGATTTCCCGCCTAATAAACCAAATTATCGAAAAACGTAGTTTCAAAACAATTTTCAGTTCCGTCCGATCCGCACGTAACAACTTCTGCAGACCCCCGACGATCACAGTTAGCTCAAGCGGGAGCTCCCTCAATCGAGCCAGTGATTGCGGGAAACATAAAACGGTACGCCATCGAAACTGCCCTCGCAATACAACCGAACGTATAGCGAGCCGCCGGCAGTGAGCTGGTGTGCACATTGGCTGCTGGCGCCAGTAAGCATTCGATGGATTGCCCTACATTAACGCGAGTGGGGAAGCATGGGCTGTAGAGTCAGCCGGGCCCTCATCCGGCAGTAACGGGAGCAGCTGCTTGCTGCTGCTGCAACTCCCCCTGCTCTCCGTGCTGCTGCAGGAAGCCGGCGTTCCTGGTAACGCGCCACACCACAGAATCATTGTCTCAATTACCCACGGCACACAATGAGCACTTGGGGGCAGAACACATGGTGCCCTAATGCAATTGACCAGGACCATGACACAGCTAAATGTACTGCAGTTCCGTCGATTAAAACAGAATTGTAAAATGAAAGCTGGCAAAAATCACAAAAACTTAGACGAAATAATAATTGGGATTTATTTTTCTCAATAAAAAATGTAAGTCAAGAAAACGTGTGGTTTTTAACTGTGTTCTTGTGGCATCATCAGTGCGTCATACATCCAAGTATGCATTACAAACATTTTAAGATTTCACTTTGAACACCGACACATTCACAGCAGAAAATATACATTGTATTAATCTGCATTTACATTGTAGGCTGAGATAAAACAAAAGTGTAAAAAAGGGTAAATCAGTTTGGAGAAGATAGAGCAAGTGTAATATGGCAGCCACCCCTCTAAGGGAATATAAACAAACACTGTAAATACTTGACTCACACGTTCTCACCCAAACATATTCAGGTCAAATGTCCAGTGAAGATGCACAATTTAAAATATAGAATACGGCACTTCTGAATCTGTATCTATTGCGGCAGTTGGGGTGCCATTCCACATTCTTTGAGTGTTCCTATTGGCTGATCTCGCCAATCAGCTCTAGGCTGTTCTCTCGGCTCGGAGCTGATCGCATCATCGCCATATAGCGGTCAGCACGGAACGAGTCTAGGCGGCCGCAGGCCCTTGTAAAGGCCAGTTATACAAATGCAGCAGGTGTATGTGGGACCATTTAATAACCGATAATCCAAGACATCTATATTACAGCACTTTATGCATACATCCGTGCACAACGCAAATGTAAGCACAAAGTACACAACTGCCAACTTTACAATGAGATGAATCGGCTTCATACCTGCAGATTAAAAAACGTAATAGTTCACATTGACACTGACCTACCCGCAACTAGTGGCCACCATCGGGAAAAGAAGCAGACTCAGGGTCAGAGGCTGTCCAAGTGAACCAGGTCAGACAAAGAAGGAGAGACAAAAGACACAAACACAAGCGAGACAAGACAACGGGAGTAATCTGCATGCACAGTGCATTGCCAAGGCCCTTCAACCATAACAGGGTCAAGTGGAGGCTCCCTAACCTCCCAGTCCTCACACTGCACAGGAGCCCGTGGACTACTGACTGTGGGAGGTATTGACGACTGCTTTGTTCCACTGTCTCTGTGACACTTAAAAGAGTTTTATACACGATACCGAGGCCAGGCGGGTTCTCGGTATTGGGGAAAAATAAGCATACACTCAAGGCACCACGTTTGAAGTGCGAAGTGTGGTGAAAATATGTAACGTATTCCACGGCACCTTACTCGCTATACTCAGAAAAATGACCAACTTCGGCACTGCACCGTACAGCAGAAATAACCACAGCACCAGAGCCGACAGCACTTAACTGTCGTGGAAAATTAGCATAATTTCATGGCTAATGGGTCTCAAGGGTGCTGCTCAAGCTTCATTAAAAAGAGATTGCCTAAAATTATAATAATAGTAAAAATGAGATTAAAAAAACCGTTTAAAATGATGTGTTTAATTTGGACCTAATTAGCTGTTATTTTACTCTAAGATAATATTTAATGTGTACAACAATGCTGCAATGAATAATTAATTCTTTATGTTGATTCAATTCATACCATATTGTATGAGTAAAGAAGCCCTTTGTTTCTACTGCACTGTAGTGGCACATTACTATTTTCAGCCCTTTGTCAATCCACGACAAGATGAAGACCTTGCCATATTGTGTCATGGGGGGTTTTTACCATCATTCATCACTCTGGTTAGTGCTGGTTGGTGAAGGAGGCATCCAATACTGGTTTAGATTTCACATGCCACTGAAGATATCCGTGGCCAGGAATATAACGCAGGCTGCCGCATTTGCAGTGTAGTGCACTAACCACTGCGCCACTGCTCCACCCTAGCATTAAATATCGGTATTTTCTACTTATGAGCAAAACAGTATAATGCAGGTAGAATACTGTTCATATATAATAATTCTGCATATATGTTGTTATTCCACAAATGCACTATATATCAATTCCAATGTAATAGAGGCATTGTTGTTGAAATACTGTACATCAATAGCCCCTGGTGTAATGTCATCATTAAAACTACAGTACTACAGAGGGCAGACGTTCTTGTAAAATTCGAAATGACCACCATACTTGTTTTTGTTTACTACATATAATTAAACACATCCAAGTAATGAAAATACAAATTTTACTTCCAGTGTATAGCCTGTACTCAATATCCCTGCGCACTAAGGTTACATTAACGTAGGGCCCGTGTAAAAACGTTAGTTCAATGCATCCCTCTAACAGTAAACAAAGGTAGTGAAATATTTATGATAAATGCTAGTTGTGCAATCTCATGACTCACATATTCTTGCCAACGCATATGACCAGAAGAGCCTGAGCTAATCCAACGAGCATATCCTATTTAATGGGGCACCCCCGGTGTCAGTCATGTTTAGTATTCTCATTTAAGTCGGGATGCATTGCCACAGACGTGTCACTTACGATCACCGATAGAGGAAAAAGGTGAGGCTCATGGCTACTGCTATATGTGAGGCTAGCGTTCGTGTAAATAATAAATAAATCCCACGATAAAGGCAAACGCACCACGCCGCCACTAGAATATGGCACACACGTACATAAATTATTTCCAGTAATTCAGACAAATTGTAGGTTGCCGTGTAAATCAATAATCACGTTATTTTCACATAATTTGAGTCGCTTGCCGTTGGCTGCGCTTTACGGTTTGTCCATTCTTCGCAACATTAAACGTGAAGCCAAATTTCCGTAGCAACTTTGTAATGGTCACCATCAAGTGTCAGATGATATGCTTTTGCATTGTAAATTCAATTACAATGTATCAAAGGTAATCAAGTGCTTCAAATAAGACCGGCATCCATGCAGGAACAGACCATTAAAGCAGCACACACACATCAGTCACAAGTTAGTCATTATGCTGCCCAGCATTAGTTTCTCCCGGCATGCACGATGCATATTGTTCAGGATTGCATTTCATAGAGCAACCATTAGCTTATCACACTTTCTCCATGTTTGCACCGTCGCACATTTGGATGCAAACCCTCAGAAATGCATACGCACAACAAATGCACGCCATCCCATTTCTCACTTCAAATGATGACAAATCGACATACACTACGGCTCATTATTTCTCTCACAATATTCAGAGCACGAATTACAGTTTCTCTGAGGAGCAACTTGTTGACTTTATTTACAAAGGGGTTAGTTATTTCTTAATACGGCTGAATCTCCCAGTTTCAGATGCAACATGGGCAAAGAGGCGTGCACACACAAACGCACAAGAGACAATATAAATGTGGATGACAGCAGTCCATTATCAAGAAGGGAAAACATTAATAGCAGGCAATGCATCACGGTGTGATGTAGGCTAGCCGGAGAGGAAGTGCACGCACACAAGCTCGCAGCATGGGGACAATGTGGATTCGTCAAGGGATGGACGAGGAGAGACACTCAAGCATTAAGTGTAGTCTAGAACCAAGGGTAAAATTAAACACACGGTAATGTTTTGAAAATCAGGATGGGATTAATTAGAGATGGGTGTGGCATTTGCTCAGGTTGCAAAACCTAAGCAAATGTTAACAGAGGATTTTTAATGAATGCTAATCAAGAACCAATCCAGCACTGCATTTGTTGAGCCATGCATGCGTGGAATAATTAGTAGCACGGAAACCGTTGTTAGTACAGGTTCATTTACAGGCACGTATACGTATGTATACGTATGTACGATTTTTATTTTCTCCACTATCCCAACGATAACAAATCAGGTCAAATGCAGAAATATCTTCTCTCCTCCTCCATGTCCTACATACATTCCCTTTAAGCCTCCAGTATGCTCTATCACTCATCTGCCACACAGTGCCCATATTTAAAATGGACAAATCTGTTAAATAAACAAGGTCATTATATTTTATTTAGAACTATCACTGTACAATCAACGTCGAAAGTTATCACAGGCAGATAACCTTCTCATATGTGATGAACATAATGCTGAACCGCACGATCGAAACGATCTCTATCCCGCGTAAAACTAAGCATACCCTGCGCACAATATTCATGCAAATCTAAAGCCAAGCCTCGCAACCAAAGTCAGATTCGCCTAGTTAAAAGCATTTCCGTCAGTAGCTTTGTATTCTAAGGCAGGCATCTGCTACGGTGAGCAAGCCGCGTGGCAGAAGGGTGAGCAGTGAGAGGCAGGCTTGAGCTGCGAGCTTGCTGTTAACGTGCACTCACTCACCAGGCAGGGCATCCCACACGCTGTGGCCACTTTCCACATCAACCACCGTGTTGTTATTGTTGGCGGGGAGGAACAGGCCCCTTACTGTTCTACCGTGCCAGCCTGCAGGGCAGGAGGCACACACGACACAGCGTCAATGTCAGGCTCGACGTCTGCCGTGAAGAGACACACTGACTGGCCCACACAGTCTCCAAACCAATGTTCACAAGCGTCGCTTACCGCCATGGCCGATTGCAGTTATGTTTTAACCTTTCTCTCCAGCACAGTGGGAAAAAAATGAAACCGCTGCTGTCTGAATCTTTGAACATTAAGTGAGGGAATTAATTCCGAAAGAGAGAGAGTGTGACGCTGCACGATGCCAGCAGGGACAACTGGCCATCGGATAAAACATGACATCGATGGTGTTTGTATATTTACATCAGAAAAATTGCAATTTTGCTGTAAAGCTACGGAAGCATCTGAGCATGCAAAACCAAATGAAATATTTTTCAATGTTGTGATTTACATCATTGATGAAATGAAAAAAACCATGCATTTTGCTGAATATGATGATGCCAGAAAAGTGAAAGAATATAAAATACCTTCTCCAATACCTTCTCCTTCTGCTGCAGAATCTCCTTCCTCAATAAAAATACTTTCCTGTTAAAAGAAAATCATTATCAGACATTGAGAAAACATAAATGGTTTGAATCTTTACAATACAGCAATAACTTATATTTTGATGTAGTGTTGCTAAGATAGCAACTATAGCATGAAGCAGCCCAAGTGGTATCAGCGTTGTTATCGCAAAGGTTTTAACGAGACCATGCACTCGGTAAATTGCTATCTCACTGGTGACACATTACATTACTCTTTCTTGCAGCCATTAATAATGTCACTCGCAAACTATCTGTGTCAGGAGGAAATCTGATTGTGTAAAACAACACATACGACGATCAAAAACCACATTTGAAAATGACCAGAATAACTCGTCCTAACAGAAAAATACAATTAGTGCCCAGCTAAAGCCTACCGAGCTACGAGCCCTTGTTCAGAGGCGATCTTGGCCACACGTGAGCGTTAACGCGGGATTCGATCGCAAACCGGTGGAGGTGCGGGGATCCGAGGACAGGCGCGACGGGCATGACACACGACACTTGCGTTTACGGGAGGCGGCCGGGTTAGAATCTCGCGGCGCAGCGAGCCGATGGCGCGCTCACCTGCGGCTCGCCGGGCGGCGTGGGGGGGCCCTCACCCTCGTCGTCCGTCACCACGGGGTAGGAGGCGGACAGCGTCGACAGCGTGTCTGCCGTGAGCCGCGAGCGGTGGCTCAACGACGACGCCAGCGACATGGCCGAGTGAGGCAGGCTGCTGCTGAACTGGTCTGCGCCGGCAACAATCGAGCAATTGACGTTACGGAGGGTTTATTTCCGTACGGGGGGTTTGCAATCGGCTTAATAATAATCGCATTTATAGAGCGCCTTTCACCCGAGGGTCACAAAGCGCTGTACATGGCTTAAGATAATTCCTCTAGAACACGACGATAGGACGAAAGTATTCCCGCCGCTGTCGATAACGACGGTGTAAAACGTGACCGCGAAAACTGCGATCTGCATACGGCATGTTTCTAGAAATCTGGGAACGTGTGTACGAACCTTCTGGTGAGGTGAGCAAAGAAGAGGAAGGTGTTATGGTGCAGGAGGATGGGTCCATGGCTCCAGATGACACGGTCAGGTTCTCGTTTTCTGGAGTGACTCCACAGTCCTTGTGTGAAGCGGGTGTGCAGAAAAACACAACGGCTCAAACCACAGTATTGGCAGATCCATTACTATAAAATGCGTCTACGACAACATTAAGTCAATCTGCACGTTCCAGTCACACCGAAAAAATCTAACCCTTCCCATTGCTCATTTTCACTTATGAATCGATGTTGTTTTAACACCTCTTCGTAAGGCCTGACAGCAACTACGCTATTCACTGGCGGGTACACCTGCCTAAAGGAGTTACGACTAGTAGCAATTGGGGCCACACTTTTATTAATGAAAGTTCAAAGCACCGTCCTGCAAAAAGCCACCTCCGCAAAAGCAAGGACCTTCATTCCGTAATGCCGGAGAATGCTGTGCAGAAAACGTCAGCACCACGTTGCGGCGATAAAACACAGTACACAGCATGAAACAAGAATAGCTGGTGAGCAACATCTATTGCAAGGCCAATGCAAAAACACATTTGAGGTTTATCAAGCCCTGACAACTGCTATAGGTACATAGCCCGGTGGTCACCCAGAGAATATTACTGTCAGTGAATGCTGTGGGTGCAGCGAGGCTGTGCAAAAACCATACCGATTCAATGCAATGTGAATGGGTGAACCGTTATATTGCTAATTACCAAGCAAAAACTATTTGTGCAATTATTCAAGCGTTCACAGATATCTAGTTGGCAAGTAAACCCATCACGTACAACACAGGCAAAACCCTCTTTTAGAATGGCATGACAAGGCAAATCTTTTGCTTGTTCGGAGCAGGGCATAAAGCCAGAAACTTTCATAAGCGTTGGCTCCGTGCCCCGGCACCGAACATTACGCTTCTGAACCTCGCCGCTCACAAGCCACACGACAGCCAAAATCTCAGCTGCAGGCTGTAACATGCAAGGACGACAAAAAGCGATGAGTGTAATCGTGCAAGGTGACCATGAGAAGGATAGAATTTCATATTTTTGTTGCTGCAATTATGAGAACTGTGCGCTTGCCTGCAGGAGCGTGATGTTGCGCAGGGAGCATGTGACGGAACGGTGGCAGGACGCCCGCAGGTCTGTCTCCTCGTCCTTCTCATCGTCATCCCTGATGACTGATGAGTCCCGGGACAAGGTTCTACACGCACAGATTAACTTCATCACCGACCGCCGCCTGCTTTTTGTTCACGCACCGTAGAGAAAGTTTTAAAAGTATCACCAGGTTTTTGGCAACCCTTTGATCAATGTGCCGAATGTTCTATAGAGTCCCTATTCGCAACGGAACTTGTTATCAAAATTTAGTTTAGACTGGGTCAATGTTACGAGTTACCACGACCCCATGCTACCATCAGACAGACAAACAAACAGACGAACACAGGTAAAGCATATATGCTTTTGACTTTCGTTGGAAACCCTAAAATGTGGGCCGTACGGTTCCTCCCTGTACGTTTTACAAAACGTGTTGTTTTCATGCTCTCACTTTGGGGTCAGCTTTTTGCGCGTGCTGTCACGGCTGCCAGAGCGGGAGAGGGAGCCGGCCGGAGAGACGGGCAGGCTGGAAGGAAGCGAGGAGGACGATGGCAGGCTGGGGAAGTTGCCCTCGTGCGTGGTCGGCAGGGGACCCGGCGGCGGGAATACGGAGAGCGGCCCGTTGAGAGCTTCGAGCAGCGACATCACCTCGTAGCCCATGTGCACCTGCTCGCAGCTCTGCAGGACAGGGCAGGCGCACGCACGTCAGCGCCACCTCCTCACCCGCGTCACGGCTGTACGTGAATCGCGTCGCTTACATGACAGCGTCTAAGGAAACATGCCAGCCTCCCAAAGGAAAACTAAATAAATCGAAACCAACGAAAATGGGAATTATCGGAAATGTTAAATAATGCAGAGTTATAACTGACAGCATTTTAAAGTGTGGATATATCCTGTTTAGGTTTTTTCTACGTTTCTTCCACTTTAGCCGATGCTCACGAGCACTGTTTTCATGGTGTGAAATTAACGTGTGCCGGGTACACATTTTACCCCAAACGTACAAAAAAGCGTGGCGAGCTACATTGCCAAGTTGGTTCTCTGTTAGCTTGTAAGCAAGTACACACTGTCAGCAGTTGTGTCATCCAGAGCAAGGACACTGCGATGTGTCCGGATGTTAGGGCCGCACCGTGCGCTCATCGTTGTCAGACGACTGCGAGGCCAGGACGGGGCTGTAGCTGACCGCTGCCACGGAGCACGGCTTCCTCCGCATGGCCCTGATCTGCAGCAGCGCGCGAAACGCTGCAAAGTTGCAAGGACGGGAAGAAAAATCGTGCTCACACATGGATTCTCTAACTGCTTGGAATGTGCATTTGTTGCCTGTAGGGCCTGTTTGGCGTGGTCACGACTATATCTGGATAAAGAAGACAAAAACATGTGTACCAAAAAGTGACCATAATACGTCATATTGCAAATGAATCAGGAAATAATTCAAGCAATGTTTGATAGGCACTGACGCGTGTATTATATGGCAATGATAATGCTAATTACGTGATTTACACCAACTAGAAAAATACCGTGTTTAGCCAGCAGACATAAATTGTGATTTTTGATTCGTAGCTATCGCGAGACCTTCAGGTATCAACTGTAGGTCTCAAACGGGGCATATGCGCCGGGAGCAGCTTGATGGAAGAAGTGTGCGAAATAACGACGGGCCATGGTTGTGCGGTGACTGCATGCACGCCTTACGCAGCCGGCAGATGGGGCAATTGTTAGCCTGATATCGCAGAGTGTCGGCACACGCGCTGCAGAGGCAGAGGTGGCGGCACGGCAGGATGAGCGTGTCTCGGATGTCCGACAGGCACACCACGCACTCCGTGCTGTTATCGCTGATGTCATCTTCACACGTCTAGAGAGAAACCACAATGCAACACCTAAGATGCACAATATTAACAGGGCCTAGATGCAAAATATGAATTAAGTTGACCACAGCACAAACACGTAAAGATTATGCCTAGTTTGTTCTCGCATTTGTATTGTCTATGTAATGTTTCTCCGATTATTATGCATTCTAATACTCCGATGCGTGCATAAAATAATACATGCAAGCATTTGTTATTCACTGCTTATACATTTTTATGCAAATGCGTATTTCTATTTTATACTATTTTTTTGGGGAGAAAAACATACATTCATTCATTCATTTTCAGAAACCGCTTAATCCTGTACAGGGTCGCGGTGAGCCGGAGCCTATCCCGGCAGACATAGGGCGCAAGGCATGGCTATACCAAGGACGGGACGCCAGTCTATCACAGGGCACCGGGGGCAATTTAGTCCGCAGGCCAATTAACCTATGCATGTTTTTGGACTGTGGGAGGAAACCGGAGCGCCCGGCGAAAACCCACGCGGACACGGGGAGAACATGCAAACTCCACACAGAAAGGCACCCCGAGCCGAGATTCGAACCCGGGACCTTCTTGCTGTGAGGCGGAAGCGCTACCCACTACGCCACCGTGCCGCCCTGAAATACATACATATAATCCCCAAATGCGATCTGCATCAACTTCACATGTACATATAATAATAAAGAACAATACCTTAAGCTCTTGCACACTGCCTTTGTTTTCAATCCCGTAAATTTCCTGCAGCAGGTAGCTCACTCCATCCACCTTGTTCAAAAATCAGAACATTATCATGAACGAAGCAATGAAGCAAAAGCGCAGACATTCGTGATACAGAAAGTGCACTGTAATTGTGTGGAAACAGCGCTCCATCGCTGTTCATTCGGTGACAATCAAGAAAAATTCGGCTTTATTTTACTCACCACTTGTTTCTGTTTGAGTGGCTTTACAAAGAAGCTTCCATCGGTGTGCTGCAGGGAGCGGTAAAGAGCCATTAACACGACGGTAAAGAGTCAACTCGGAGCCATTTAGTTTCAGAGAACACTGCGTACAAAGCGTCTGCGTGTGTTCACCTTGTCAAAGGTAGCAAGAAGCACGTGCGAATGTCCAATATACTCTGGCAATACAGGAAGGAGACTCAATAAATGAAGATGGAAAACAAATCACAAAAACAACTTCTTCCCATGATCTCAAACTGCACTGAGATTCTGCAAAGCAGCATGCTGTATGACTCTATGACCATGGCATTTCTAAACCTCATGGCGAGCATTTCCCCAGCTACCCAATGTTTTATCAAGATGCGGGCTACTTGCTGTGACACGCTAGCTTCAGCACAACGCGACAGAGACTCGCGAAACTATCAAATGCCCCACTCGAAATCCCATTTCGCAGGCCGCAACTTGGAAAAGGAAAATTTCACACAAAAAACACTATGCCAAATAACAGAGGGGAAAAACGTGTTACGTTATTAATATCTTTGTATCATCATAAATATTATACAATATATATTCATTTACACCTCTATACTCGAGCATCACCAAAGGCCTCGGCCTTGTGCCAATGTCTCTGAAATATAGTGCTGGACAAACAAATGTGCTTATTATTACCATAAGCCATTCTCTATCCACTACTAGATGAAGGCCTCTCCACAGCTTCACTATCCCTCACAGTTCCCTGCTTCTACCATCCATATGAAACCTCCACAAGACCTGATCTCATTGCTCCATCTCCACGGTGGTCATATTTATGAATATAAATCAAGACTGCATCACATATCATAAGGATAATTTTGTTTAACATCAAAACATGGCTGAAAACATGCCTGAAACCTCCTTAAGTTAACATGCGTAATTTTGTCTCTTTGTTGGACACCACATGTGTTTTGTACTATGCTGCCAAAGATCGCATGTGTATCCACAAAAACGAATTGTCGTCTGCTTCAACAGGTCGGTAAATTCTGACTGCTTTAATGAGTTACTTTACCATCCTTGCTTTAGTGCACACGCAGTATAGTATTGGTACACTGTGTCACTAAACATGCCGTTACCTACAACAAGTTAAAACACGGAAACCACAAAGGTGAAACGTATGAGATCAGACTTGATCCCAAAGGTATGTTTATAATGTGGTGATGTTGCCGAGGCAGAAATCTCCAGTAAGCCAAGTATTTCTAATTGGTTGACAGTGTATCCAGATACATGTCTCACGTTGCTTAAACGTAATTCTACTAAATGAGTGTCTCGTAGCACCGCTACACTCTCCTCGGCACTGTGTCCCTTCAATTTCCAACAGTGCAACATGGATGTCACATGTTATGTTGTGCTGTGTCACAATAACTGCTGGTTTGGGCATGAGTCAGTATTTAACACATTAAAAACTGAACAATGTGAATGTTATAGTCTCTTCAACATAAATTGTATGTTTGTGTTGCTGCCTTCCACCGAGACCATAGCACATACGCCTGGGTGCTATATTAAACGTCTTATAGGAAACAATTCTCATTCATATTGTAAAACATCAATTTGGCTTGCATTACATTGCCACTTCAGCTGAGTATTACAAATATGCTTGTGTAAATTATCATAAGAGTTGCAGTCAAACCCTCGAATATGTATTCCAGACACATGCTGCCACTAACTCGACATATCCTCCTGGCGATAATAAAAATATATAATTCCGAGAAGCCCGTAAGCAACCGTTTGTAAGAGCGACCTTACCTTCACCCTCTGTCACAACCGCATGGATCACCATGGGGTAAACATCCCTCTCCAAGTCAAAGGTCAGCTGAAATGTACAGTAGGGGAATATGTTAAGTGCTGCCAATTACGCTAACTGAAAGGAAAGCTCATGATAAATCGAGGGATTGGGAAACAGAAAGACAAATGGTACAAATTAATGTTCCTAAATGATTGAAATCCATGTAACCGACAATAATTAAAACAGAATTTGCTAAAAATTGCTGGGACGAAAAATGTTCTGGAATATCGTGAATTTTTATATTTTTGTTCTGTAACATTACTGTACTTGGTTTTACAAAAATAAATAGTGAGCATTCCAATTATTTTTGGTGACATCGCCTCCTGAGTTTAACAGAGACATGACATCAGTTCCTATAGTTGGTGACATGACTAAATGGTAACGTCACATCCTATGGTTGTTGACACCAGCAATTGATGACATTAATTTATCTTCCAACATTGTTTGGCACATGCTGCCCTATGTGCACCAGTTTTTGATTTTTTGTAGCGGGGCTAAATCAGGCAGGTCCACTACTTCCAACGTGTAAAAGTGTTGGGTTTACATGCAACCAGCCTCGACCGCAGCAAGGGAGAAAAATGTGGACGTCGGGCGAATACAAACGGCCCATTATCTAGAGCAGCGTGGCGTGCACTGCTCCGCATTACTGTTATGGATTATGCCTCTCGTGTGGGTAAGATGTAAAGCAACAATGATTAACCTCTTCTGGGTTCCACTCCGAGGGGTCAATGACATGCGATGTTTGGGAGAAGAGTTGACTCACTCCTCCCTTACAGAGAACCGTCTCTGATTGACGCAGGTGATGCTTCGCTGTATACCTGAAAGAAAATGTATCGGAGGAAAGAACTCAACCAAAGCTATGAAGCCAGAATGCTCTAATGCAGTATATGAAGCTTAATGTGATGGATAGCTATCAAATACAGACAACCTTCCATCACTTGTATGGAAGAATCGCCCCTGTTTTTGGTACATTTTAAAATAAATATCACTCAATTGACGTGGCTAACAAATTTAGTTGTGGGAGAAAGCTGGAGAACCCGGAGGAAATACACACAGGACAGGTGGAGAACACACAAACTCCACACAGAAACGCGCGCGAGGTGGGAATCAAACAGCCTTAGTCAGGACCTTTCTGTGAGGCGCAGATGTTACCAGTGCCCCACACTTACCAGGAATATGAACAAAAATACAAAGTATTAAACGATTCATATCCAGCGTTTAAGTATTTGCTGACCGTATAGATACAATGTGTAATAATAATCTGAAGATGGAACAAAATGTATGCTCAATTGAACTCAAAGGTAAGAAAACTGAGAATGTTAACAATAGCAAAACTGGGTTTATGGAAATGAGTGAATAGTTCAAATGACCATAAACATAGCTCACATGACAATGCCGTTGTGAAATTCCTCTGTGGCTTGATAGTAGATGGTTATGGCCACCTGCACATCCGAGTCAAACACAAACTCTACATTGTAGCTGAATTTGGATTTTAATGGATCTGCATCTGGAGTTTCTGCTTCATCTGTAACCCTGAAGAGATAAAAATAAAAACATGTGTTTTGAAATGTTATTCACACAGATTTATTACAAAACCACAACTCCATACAAGAACTATATGTCTGACATTCCATACAATAACCGTTAAATTATGCTTTGGTTTAAGAC
This sequence comes from Geotria australis, assembly GCA_036362915.1. Classification (NCBI taxonomy): domain Eukaryota; kingdom Metazoa; phylum Chordata; class Hyperoartia; order Petromyzontiformes; family Geotriidae; genus Geotria; species Geotria australis. The sequence continues at coordinate 633,155 of JAZEWU010000034.1, read as the reverse complement.
AAGTCTTTATTTAAGAATGCACATCTCCGTGGTAACAAGGCTCCCAGTAGCAATCTCTCTCTTGGTTGCCATGCCAACATACTTGCAGCGGTTCCCTCTCTGTGTTATGAAAACACATCCTATCCGGTGGTAAAGTGTGTGCATTACCCAGTAAAGAACCCCCCGTATTTTTCTAAGTCGTGCATTTTTACAATGCTATGCTGACTGCGCACGGAAACAGTGCAAAGGTGTAATCCTAACACTGCAGCGCGGATTGGCTCAAAGCCAAAACCTGCAGACATCACTCACTACTGAAAGGTTGAGCATGCTGTTCTCGTACGCATTACATTAATCCGAGGTGTGGATACCTGTACAGGTCACATTTGCATCTATCGCACAACCCAAAGAAAAATGTTCGGCACACGATGCTGCCGGTTAAGCAAAGCAGAAAGCTACATAGCCAACAACCTTGAACCTGCTCAGAACATAACCTGGAACGGATTAAGTCACTCAATGTCAAGACTGGCTTTGAAGACTGCAAGTGCAGTGTGCAATATCAGCGTTTGGCTGTTGATTTAATGACGCAGGATCACAAGGAATTGTATTAAGAAGGCACAAGTGCTTTTAGAATTGTCAGCTGGAATGTGCACTAGGAAAGCGACGAAACATCATATTGGTTTTAAATGTAACATCTGAAAAAAAATGGTTCTGATGCAAAAAAGCAGCAAATAGCAGCAGCTGCTGCTTGCACCGTTCTCTGTGCTGTGAAAAGACTTACCTGACAAGACGCAGCGAATCTTTCCTGATGTTTACGAGGCTGCGTATCGTCTTGACGGGCTCATGGGGTGGAGGTGCAGGGTAAGGAAACTGAAAAGAAAAACATGTTTTCAATTTCCAACCCAAAGACTCTACGACAGCAGGGATTCCAAGCGTATTTATAATATGTGACTTCATCACAGTTCTGTATTGTGAGATATGACATCTGAAGTTTCTACTCGGCAATATTAATATCTAAAACCTGTATTAATAGTATTTACAAAAGATTCGGTTTGTTTATGAAATCTGGTCCGATTCAGGTATTGCTTTCTTTGCCTTGTTTTGTTTATTTTGTGTCTGGTTTCTGGCTGAGAGACAGACCCTATAATTCAAAACATTAATATGGGAGTCAGTTACCACAACATTACAATGGGTGACCCCGACGTAAAGGTAGGCAAAAGGTGCTGAGATGACAGGATAAATTATTAATTAGGCTTAGCAGTGAGGAAGGCAAGAGAACATCTAAGATTTCACAGCCAGCTGCAAGCACAAAAGAACATCTAAGAGGAATAAATGTCAAATATGGTAAACTAATAAAAAAACAGTGACATTGTTAGGAGTATCCTCGACTGTATTGTGAATCTCTCTGTGAGCTCGAAACTATTCATCCTAGCGCAGGACTGTAACAGCTGTTACGTAGCAGCAGGAAGTAAGACGAGAGTACTTTGGACTGATACATTATTTAAATATGTCAAAGGAAGTATTGAATTATTCAGAGCTATCATGTCATTCAAGAAGATCCGGTGCACTGAGTGAATTTGCTCAGTAAATTTAAATAAATTAAACAAATTATATATTCTAGGTGGACTTCATTTCTATATTGTTTATATATATATAACATAAGATCTATAGATTGTATATTCTATCATTATACATAGATGTTGTAAACTGTTTTGTTAAATTTGCTGTATGATGACTAGCGGATTACTCTATAGTATGTGGCCAAAGTTCCAAACCGGTTGCCCAGCTGATGTGACCATTGATAAATGGGAGGAAAACACAGCATAGCTTACCGGTACCGGCCTATTTCCCAGGAAGTTTAGATCTGTATTTTCTCCAAACAAATAACCTTCAGGAGTGCTTGTCTCAAACTTCTCTCCTCCCATTATGAAATGGCTTGCAAAATAATTGCCTATGTGAGAACAAAAGCACAGCATGTGACATTGATCAATATGATTGATAATCAGGCTTTAAGTGAGTCCTTTTTTCAGGCCAGAAATACCACTCCTGACCATGGTGATTCAAGTGTCGGTTGGAGCACGCAAGATATATAAAACTAAAGTGGCTTAAATATCAAGTTAATTGGCATTCGATGTTTGTTAGGACTTCGGTTAATACAAATAGAGCCAATTAACCAAATGCAATTTACTCTCAGAAAATTACAGTACGGCAAGGTACATTAATGGGCTCATTTATTCCACTGACAGCACATCAGACATCAAATGCAGTTTGATCAACGAAAATGTTTCCACATATAATAGCCTTCTGTCACAAGACGTTGATTATATTTCACATGAGAATAATAAGCATATTTTGTTCCAAGCTTTCCTGTCACAGTCAATATGTTTAGTATAAGCAAGCGTTTGTTAACACTATATACAGGCCCTTGAATGACCTTTTCACAATGTTTTTATATTTAAAGGGTAAATATTCTAGTAAACATTACAGCATTATCAACACATGACACACGAAAACGTGCCAACGTTTTCAAGTTCCAAAGGTAACAAATGCCCTTAACCTTAGTTAATCTGAGACACAAAGCAATGCATACCACACTGACAATTACGAATACAATACAGCATTAGCAACCATTGAGCCTGCCAACACTGAAGAGCGCTATAAGCTGCATGACCGAGTGAATAATCCACATTACATACACAGTAGAGTATTACTGTCCTGCTTGCAGACTTTCAAGCGATCATATGACGCATTTCCCTGGCAAGACTTTAACTGATAGGTTTACAGTAGTGCATAAGCACCACGGCACATATATAACAACAAAACAAGTTTGTAACATTGTATGGGAATATACATTGTTCACGTACACTTAATGCTGTACTGCAATAGTGATTCGCAGTATTCACAGCTATCGTGTCGAAGTTCACATGCACTGTTTACACAATAACAATTGTAGTGGTGCAGTGACAGTAACAACAGTGAATCACCCGTCTTTGGTGGATATCTGTAGACCGCGTTCGCCTGAATGTCGAGCTCCTCCACGCCTGCGTGTTGACGGCTCGTCAGCGAGCCCATGGCCCCGACTCCCCCGAGCCTCTCCGGCCGGGCCGCTCAGGAAGCACCGTAGGCCTCACCGTAGCCAGCGGCCTACCTCGGAATCCCGTTATCTCTACACGCGCTTAGACTGACAAAAACACGCACACAACACAGAATTGTCGCTAATAGCATTGCTACTAGCACTGCCAATAAGCCGTTCTACTCAGTACGCCGTAGCGAATGTGTAATTGTAATGTTATAGTAATGAGAGATATACAGTACGCATGACAGCAGCATCCTACGTTGTGCGCGCTTGATAGAAGATAAATAATTATTATGCAAAATACTTACAGTGCTCGCATTCAATTCCATGTCAAAAATCCAAGCCTTTGTCGTTGAAATGTGCTAATGCTGCAAATAATAGTATAGTCCTGAGATGGATAGAATTAACATTATGTAAAAGTACGGTATTTTGCTGTAATCAAGTTTATTTCACTGCGTATAAATGTACAGTATATAATTCAGATACAAGTAAACAAGACTACTGTATTTCTACATGTTAAAGCACTGTAATATAAATCAAGGAACAATGCAATAAAAGTGGTTACTATGTATGCATATGACAGTTTAAAAAAAATACTATACTGCAATATACCTGTACAGTACAATACATTAGTAATAAACAAAATACAAAGAGCTAATTACTACAGACAGTGAAAAATGTAACTCGTCAAAAACAAACTACAACAACCAGCAATGACACTATAATGTACAATCAGAATGAATAATTTTACCATTCAACAGATTACTGTATGTCAACAGATTAAAACCAAGATTAAAACCAACAACTGACCAAATATTAAAAAGCAGCGTCAACAAAAAACACAAAATAATGTAAACAACCAATTACACTTTGTAGAATAATATATTTTAACAAGACATAGTCATTGCTCAAAGCACACACGCAGGAAGTGTCAAGGGCACTCCGTGGGTGAGCAGCAGTGACGTGACATGGCTCCATGTCACACTTGATATGACACTCCTGGCAGAGTCTGTGTCCCCCAACTCATTGGCTCTATTCTTAAACACGAGCACGTCCAGCCTGGGAGATGGAGCGACGAGATAGATATATGTTTATTATTACAGCTGAAAAATACCCAGTGAGCTTGCAAGCTCTTTACGGGATTCCTGCATTGACACAACAAACATGAGGCCCATCTCGAGTGCATCTGCTAGGGGTGCTGTGCTACGTAATTTGTCCCATCGCTACACCGTAACAAACGGCGGTGGCGTTCATCCAGCAGCGGATTGACCATGACTGATGGTTGTGATGATGATTATGAGAAAGTCTTTGGTACTGTCCTCTAAAAATACCAGCCATTCAAGGAGCCTTGCCCTTATTCTGAACCGATTTACCTGTCTCAGCCGAGCAGCTCCCCGTTGCTTGAAGCCCTTTTGCAGCTGTGTTTACACGTAACGCGGCTTATTGAATGCGTACGTACCGGTGTGTGTGTGTGTACCTTGACGTGCTGTGTAACTGTAGTTACGTATTTGACTTAGTGGCTGGCGTTTGGAAATTCACTTGCTCACTGGTGGTGCCCGTGGTCGGCGAGCGTGTGTGGGCACCCGCGGTATTACGCCTTTGGGATGCCACCCTGCAGGGCATTTAAAGTTACGTCCCTAAAGACAGCGTAAATCCAATTATTTAAACAATCGATTAGGTTTCCTCCCACCGTCAAAAGACATGCTGCCAGGTTAATTGGCGTACTGACAAAATTTCCCCAGGCGCCCTGCGATGGACTGGCGTCCCATCCTTGGTGTTCCCCTGCCTTGCGCCCTGTGTCTGCCGGGATAGGCTCCGGCTCACCGAGACCCTGTATACAGGATTAAGCGGTTTCTGACAATGTTGAATTCATAGTATTGTGCCTAAATGGTTTGTTGTTACAATCTGCCGCACCTGGCATTGTTCACGAATGTATGATGCCAGTGGATTAATTAAATAACAATATTGTGCAACACGAGGCTCACGGTCGTTGCTGACCCGCCGTGACCCCACGCACGCATGCAAATCAAAGTCATTGCCACATTTCCCCCATGTTTGCTCAGTTGTTATGACACGATTCGCTTTGCGTTGAGAAACGTTCCTCCTTGCACACTTCCTTCCGTTTTATAGAAACCCGTGTACAAAAATGTAAGTTCACAAGGACCCGAAGAACATGCGCTGGAACCAATTCTAAGCAAGGCTAAACTAACCACTGTTGGTTATCACTGGCTCGATGTGGCATATTAAATTATGACTGCAACCCAGGTCAGCCTAAAAATATATATAATAAAACTGTACAGTACAGCCACCTGTGTTTCACCAGTGGTCCTCTTTTGATGGATTCCCTCAGCCTTCTGGGTCTGTACGGGAATCGGTTCCTGCCCTGCTAGGAATTGATCTGCGTGGCAGTCGACTCCACCACAGATTCGAATCGAGCGGTTAATTGAACGTACTGATTTTTGCGTGTGAAAATATAAATTAAATTTTTTGTCCTCGGTCACTTACGTGCAATGTGGGGTAAATGGTGGTGTTTTGATTTAGTTTGCATAGTTTTTTAGTTTGTATTTTTTTCAATTCGCGTGTTTATTGTGTCGCAGGAATCCCGTCTAGAGTTTAAAATCTCAATCGGNNTAGCCGTGAAAACCTACATCCCTACATCGGTAAGTATATTGTCAATGAGTATACAGTTCGTGGGTATGTGGGTATACTGCCGGTGAGTATATTGCCAGCATGTAGCTCGCACCTGTGTGGTGGTCAAATAGTTAACCTAAGACAGGATCCCGACTTTCACAAAAGCTTGCGGGGGGGATATTTGGTACTGTCCCTGCCAAACCGGAACGGCCGTTTGATAGCCTTGTAAAAACAAGCATTAAGCAGTTAGCTTTTCTACAATCCTGAAAGTGGTGTAAGTTCCACATTCCTCTGATGGGGATCAGTCAAATTTTGTGGCAAAAATATTTCACAACCCAAGAGGGATTGCTGAGCAGTCACAAGATGCCAGGGATTTTAAATCACACCCATAATTGACTCAGGCCGGATGTGCAATGCACATTATTTAGTAGTCATGTAAGATGTTTTCAGCTACCATAATCTATTGACTACCTTATTAATAATAATAATAGCATTTATAGAGCGCTTTTCACCCGAGGGTCACAAAGCGCTGCACAGGGCTGCGGAGAGAACGACATGTCAGCGACGATAGAGAACGGAAAATCAGCATCATTTTTTTAAATCTGAAGACGTTCATACAAACATAAACAGCATATGCAGACACAGTAAACAAAAGGATAACATCAAAACAAACCGGGTTTGGCAGAATGACGTCACCGCGGATTGCCTTTCAAGCCTCCACCCCATGAGGGCACCCTTTCAAAACAAACGCTCTCTTCATTAGCTTTTACATCTCTTCCACTGGGGGCGGCACGGTGGCGTAGTGGGTAGCGCTTCCGCCTCACAGCAAGTCCCGGGTTCGAATCTCGGCTCGGGGTGCCTTTCTGTGTGGAGTTTGCATGTTCTCCCCGTGTCTGCGTGGGTTTTCGCCGGGCACTCCGGTTTCCTCCCGCCGTCCAAAGACATGCTGCCAGGTTAATTGGCGTACTGACTAATTTCCCCAGGCGCCCTGCGATGGACTGGCGTACCATCCTCGGTGTTCCCCTGCCTTGCGACTTCTGAAAATGGATGGATGGATCTCTTCCACTGCTTACCAAACACAAACACACACACATCTCTGTAAACTAACAGTGCAACCCAAATTATATAATTTTTATTGATGTAGTACAGAATGTTTTATATTTACATCTGAAAGATGTGTCGGATTGATGAACTGAAGAGCAGCGTACATTAGTTTTACAAACCTACAGTTAGATAGCCCCGTGACGGACTGGCGTCCCACTCAGAGTATAGACCTGCTTTGCGCCCTGTGTCTGCCGGGATAGGCTCCGGCTCACGGCGACCCTGTAAAGGATGAAGGGCTATAGCCAGGATGGAAACGTCAGTCCATCACAGGGCACCGGGGGCAATTTAATCAGCAGGCCAATTAAACCTATGCAGAGTATCAGCATGTAATTTGGACTGTGGGGAGGAACCCGGTGTGCCCGGCGAAAACCCAGGCGAACACGGGGAGAGAACGTGCAAACTCCACACAGAGCGGCCCCCGGAGTCGGGGATAAATCCACAAATCCTGCTCCTGGTCCTCCTCCCTCCGCCACAGCGCTCGCTCCTCCTAATGGGCCGAGCAGCACCAACCCACCGGCACCCACCGTCCTGTCACCCCCCCCGTCAGCCACCCCTCGCTTCCCAGTCAATTGCGAAGAGCACCCCGAGGGCCGCCTTTGTCTCCACCCAGAGCAACGTCACCGCCTGCGTCAGCCACAACACAAAAACGCACGTAAATATTTTGGGCCACGAAGCCGACGGGCCACTGGGCGCGCTGTGGTGACGGACGCCGCCTGCCTGTGGTTCGGCTGAGTGAGTGGCGTGCTGCGTGGCCCCGTCGTACCGACAGTTCTCTCCCCTCTTTCTCCCCCCCTCGTACATGTGCGTACGTATGAGCTGCTGCTGCTGCTGCTGTTGTTGTTGCCGCTACTGCTGTGAAACACGCCGTGGGGGAGTCTCGTGATTTCGTTGTCGTTTCGGGAGAACATCACAGCCCGCCCGTTCGTTCGTGCTCTCGTTTCGCTCGAGGCTGCTGTTGTCGCTGGACGTGGTTATACGGCAGACGCTCGGCTAATGATTGCGTTCATTAAAACTAATACAGAGAACGGCTATTAATAGTTGCGGGTATTTAGTGGCGCTCGCCGTGAACGCGGTTGGTTCGTCGTGCGGCCGTGCCGCGCGAACGCTCCTTGTTGTGCTTCGGGGATTTTTTTAATAATTCACACTCGTCGCTGTCACTCTTTGTGGCAACAATTCGCTTTCTCGTTTCGTGTTGTTGGTCCGGTATTTATGTTGATACATTCGGACGCCGGTTTGTCTCTCCTCCTCAATCGCTCGGCACTGGCACAGCGGTAGGTAGTTGCGTCCTGTGTTATTTGTAGCGCCGGTCCGTGCTGTTTTGCCATCGGTGGTGGGTGGCACTGTGCGGCGGTGTTTGTTATTGTTTGGGATCAGTGCCTGTTTGCTGCTGCTCTGGATTGTCAGTGGTGAGTGTCAGTGGGCGTCCGTGGTGAGTGTCAGTGGTGGAGGTTGTCGGTAGCTCGGTCTCTGTTGCCGGGGTCATCCTTGTGACCGTCTCGGCGCGGCTGAAACGTGTTCCGCCGGAGATGTCTGCCAACATGGACGAGCTCAAACACCAGCTCATGATCAACCAGTTCGTGCTGACCGCCGGCTGTGCGGCGGAACAGGCCACGCAGCTCCTGCAGGCGGCACACTGGCAGTTCGAGGTGAGTCTTCTCAGCGCCTCCATCATCGTCACTCGGCGTCCGTCCGCATCCCTGGAGCTCCACCGAGCTCCACGCGTCCACTCCGCACCGATTACACACAAATTTGTCTCCGACGTGCGATGCCTAACGTGCGCGTTAACCACGCTCGAACGACCCCTTCTTGTGCAAGCTTCTCGCTCTGCCTTCATCTGACATCACAGACCTGCTGTGGTGTCATCCAGAGCTTGCAAGCTCACTGGGTGTTTGTTTGCTGTAATAATAAACATCTT